>PVJC01052089.1:0-11258 GCA_004026665.1 Murina feae
AAAAAAAAAAAAAAGCAAAAGAGAAACAAGATACCAAAAACTTTCTAGGCATCTCCTAAGTATCTTTCTACTAAGCCACATTAATCTCCCCAAAATATTGCTTTCATGATACCATTTCTTTATTCAGAGACAACTAGTGGCTCAAGCACTTTAGTTGGGGGTAGTGTGATGGATTGAATCGTGCCATCCTCCAAACTCATAGGTTGAAGCCCTAACATACAATGTGACTATATTTAGAGAAAGGGCAGTTAAGCAGGTAATTATGGTTAACTGAGGTCATAAGGGTGGGGCACTAATCCCACAGGACTATGACCTTATGAGAGGAAGAAGAGATGCTAGAGCTTTTCTCTCTCATCTCCATGCCTGAACAGAGGTAAGGCTCTGTGAGGACACACAGCAGGGAGAAGGTGGTTGTTTGCAAGCCAGAAAGAGAAGCCTTGTCATAATCCAACCCTGTTGGCACCCTGATCTCAGACTTCTCAGCCTCCAGAGCTCTGAGAAATAAATTTATGTTTAATTCCTCCCACTCCCATCTGTGGTAGTATTTTGTTATGGCAATCCAAGTAGAATAATACAGATAGTATGTGGGATCCACCATACGCTTTTAAACAATCTCTCCAGTTGTATGTATCTCTCCCTACATGTCAGTTCAAGGACCATCTACCTAAGATGACTCATGCATTCTAACACCCATATCTTTGTGTGTGGTACCTCTCATCCTTGTTACTACTTTTTCTGCCTAAGATATTGAATCTTGTCCATTTCTCAAGTTTCATCAAAGTTGTCGATAATTCCTCTCAGAGCCCTCCTTCACCCCAGATGGGCAGTGTTCCTTTCTCTGAACTATTGAACCTCTGCCTGCACTACCGATTGACCATGTTGCCTGCCATTCGTACTTCTCCAATAAGAATGCTAGCTCCCTTAGCAAACGTATTTCTCTCACAAACACAATTTATGTTCATCACAACAAAAAATGGAACACATAGAAAAACACACAAGAAAGCAACACCAACTTTATTAGGTCAATAATAATAAGACCATCCAGGAAATACTCCCCAAAATAAAATCCTCCCAGTCTATTTTTCTAGCGGGGTTTATGTTATGTATATAGAATTCAACTCCACATGCTGTAGATTTTGCTTCTTTCACTTAGCATATCTTAAACATGTTTATTGTCATTATTCTTTCTAAAGTTGATTTTTAGTTATAATATTCCATCCTATGTACTATAATTCATTTAATCAACTCTCTGTTTATGAGTGTTTAAATTATTTTAAATCCATCTGTATTATAAATAACTGTAATAAATATTCTTACTAAACAACCCTTGCATAAATTTGTGAAAATATTCTTGGGATAAAGTTCAGAAGTACCTCTATAATAATAAAAGGGTAATATGCTAATTAGACCAGATGTCTTCTTATGCTAATTAGACCAGATCCTTCCTGACAAAGCTGGGACCTGAGGGAAGCCAGCCAGGGTCCCGGGTGCCTTTCAGTGGCTGGAGGATGGACACTAGTGCCAGCAGCTGGGGGAAGGAAGACCTACTCTTGCATGAATTTTTGTGCATCAGGCATCTAGTTTTCTTATGAGTGGCCATGTTGTCCTCCAAAAGTTGTACTTCTGTTGATAAGAGTGCCTGTTTCTCTACATACCCAAGTAAACCTTGATACATTTTCAATGCTTTGCCAACTTGAAATATTAATTTAATGTGAGCATAGACATGTGTTATTTTATCCCTCTTATTGCTGCCACCACTATTGAATCAATCTGTGAATTATACTGCATTATAAAGTTTTCAAAATCTTTTCACATACATAAGTTAGAATAATACCTTACAGCATCTAGCCCTTCTTGTACACAGTTCATAAAAAATTGCATGATCATGGAATAATATTCATGAAGTGACTTTTATATGCTACATAGGAGTCACAAGCCAAAAAGTCATTCCTCCATCATATATATGATATTTATGTAAAAGTTATTGTAAGTTTTTGCCTTCCTGAGTCTGATAAGCTATCTTTAATCCTATGCTCCCTTTTCTACCCTGGGTCTGTTTGTTTTTCATTTCATTTTCCCTCACTAATGTATCAATTCTAGTTGCGATGGATTGGTGCATTTTAAGACTTAGCAATTACAATACAAATTGAGATTTTCATTGAAATCAACACAGAAAAAACATTTCAGCTTTGTCATAGGCCTATTCTAGAATGTTCTCTCCTGAAAAAAGTTTTCATTCTCTTTTTAAAACCCATTTTCTTTTTTTCCCTATGTATATCAAGTGTCCTTATTTGTTTTTTTAATCTCCTTTCTCAAGTATAGCAAATTGGTTGTCCCCTTCTGAGATGTGATTGCTTCCAAGTTCTTATTCAAAGTCCCTGTTGAACAGGAATGGTCTCTGGGACACTCTGAGTCTAGACCACTTTCAGGGGCAGAACTCCTCAGAGATGTGATGCAGAGATGCGCCTACTATTCCAGGTGCCCTTGGCAACCTACTTGAACTCCTCCAGGCCAGTCTATTGCACCATTGTGTTTTCCCTCCACCCCTACCAATATCTCACCTTTATGTGACTTCCTCTTGTCCACTCACAATTTATAAAAACATTTCACAAAATTAAAAAACCAAACAACTTTTTGAGATATCACTGAAACAGTTAAGACTTTTTAAAAGTCTACCAAAATCCATTTATGTGCCTAAAGATTTTAAAGACTAAGACAAAATATCTAACTTAAGAATGATATCCTTGATATTACAAACAATAAATAAACTGCTGTTCATCTTTTTCTTAGTTGATATTTTACCTTTGCTAAGTGAAAACCTGGCTGCAGTTCCAGGACTCTGGGTAGGAAGACTATAATAAGTTTTCTCTAGTGAATGTTACTGTTTTCCCTACAGAATAATACCTGACAATCCTGTGGAAAAAATCATTCTTTTGTAAACTGGGTTTGAAACAGAACAGGAAAACTATTTTAAATTATTCCAAAGTTTAGATTTTACTCTTGTGCTACAGTGGGTTTACTTGTCACTGTTCTTGTTGACCAAGTGTCCAATTCTGATTCACACATTCATCAGACAGCACTTGACCCCACATTTTCACTGGTATAAGCCCATTAAATGATTATATCAATCCTGTGAAGAAAGTACTATTCCCATTTTACAGTTGAGAAAATGTGGCTTAGAGATGTAATTTGTCTGACCCCACAATCTAGAAATGTCAGAACTGGGATTCAAACCTTTTCTTTTCACACCAGGTTTACCTCTGAAATGCTTTTGCCCCAGGCATAAGTGCCATCCTCGGGTCTGCATCCATTTAGATAAACCCAGACCCGTTTTGCGTTGGGTTGCTTATACAGGCTGCTCTGCTTGAGTGCTCTATGTTTAGTTGCAGTTGGAGAATTTCTCTTGGATTGCCGTTCTTGGATTTCAGAAAGGTGTGCCTGTCAAGAAAAGCCCAGAGAATGCCATGTTTAGTGTGTGTGAAGAAAGTGATGAAACACAGGAATCTTATGATTGTTTACATGAAAAATTTTAGGAAGTGCATTACTCTCTCCTGTCCCTGAGTCTTTTGTAAATTCCCTTGCTTCAATGAATCACTGAAGACAATAATAATCATTGCAGTGATAATAACAAGGTACTCATTTTGGCAAAGCACTTCATTTTCATTTATAATTTCAAGTAATGAATAGAGATGTGTGTTTGGACTTCTACATGGTATTCCTCCTACTGAGAAATTTCTCTGCCTCTAAGAAATGAGTCTTTTATTAGAATTACAACATCGCTTCCTTTAACCAAGAAATGCTTAAGGGAGTGTGCAGGACTGTTGTGTCCCTAATCTCTGTCTTTGCAAACACAGCAGCCACCCTTACACTTTGCCAGATCCCAGCCAGGCAGCTTTTCATCCCACTCCAAGTATGTCCTAGTTCAGTACTCTGCATTCATTCCCTGGTCAGTGATTTATCCTTGTTCACTTGGCATCAAGTCCTATTTCTAGCAATGTCAATTTCTTTTTTCTAGTAACCTTGACTTGGGCACCCACCTACAATGTAGATTGAAGTCACATCACGACTGGAGAAACTTATTAAATAAGAACATATCATTTTAATGAAAACATCACAAAGCAAAAAGTTTTCCCAGATCTCTATCCCCAATCCTCTCTCAATAGCTGACCTTTCTCTTCTCGCCTTTTTCATGTCTAGCAATCCTGACTAATTAAGCAATTGGGTTGAAACAGCTTTTTGAATTCCTCATTTCTGAATGTCTCCATAGCAATTAGTATTTTGCTCCTTGCTCTTTTTACACATCGAGACATACCCTTAGGAGTGATGAGCAATGAAGCCGTAAGGTTCAACTTGAATACACTTATTATAATCACCTTTGTACATATCCACTGGGCCTTTTTTTCTTCTTGGCTAAGGTCACAATTTCTGGTCTCCATTCAAACAAAACATACTTCCCTATGAGCTGAATGCCTTTTAGAGAGCTGCGCTCCAAATGCCAACTCAAGGCTTGGCATATGCCTACATGTGATAACTGACGAGATGCTGAGAACATATTAATGGGCATAATTTTAAAATTCAATACTGTACTTTTGAAGGCGTATAATAGAGGCAGAGTCTTTAATGTCTTGAGTCCTAAAGAACATACCTCTCTATGTCTTATACATTCCATGAGTTTAATTTCCTCTTGTGTCTGTTCAGTCCAGCCTCCTTCCATCACCACCGGCTGCACAGGGCTTTGGTTGGGAACCATGGTGGCTGGCTGACATGCTGCTACTCGCCGCCCTGGGGAAAGAAGTCTCTGGAAATGTTGTTTCTGATGATGAGCTTTCAGATTTCAAATAAATTGGTTTGGCTTTCTATGCATAAATCATTCCACTTGGGAGCATAGGCTAAAACACTAAATATATCAGAAAAGCAAAGATGCCTAAGGTAATAATATCTAACAGTGCCTCTTCATATGGGAGCTTGAGGTTTCAAACAGCCAGGATACGCATTCTCACTGCACAGATGGAAAGGAGAGGTAACATCCTGACTTCCACACTGGCCCCAGCCTCTCATCAACGTGATGGTTCAGCAGTAATTGAGTCAAACAGAATCCATGACCTATATAGCCCATCATCTCTTCCAGTCATGGAACATATGTTTTGTTCTCGTCACTAATAATAAGCCTTTCCCCCACAATTAGCTTAACAGCCTGGGGATTAAGTATTTCTAAAATAATATTAACCCAAGAGACAGGAGGCCTTTTTTTTCTATCTAATAATACCTTGTGAGCACAATTAGTTTCTGACACCTCTGCTGTGCCCCTTAGGCTGTTAAGTAGCTGTGGTAAGAGAAAATATTTATTGGAATACTGCATTCCAAAGAATCACAGGCATGATTTAATAAGTGTGGTGATGTGAATTTGTGCATTCTTTCAACTAGACTACTTGAAATCATTATTAAAGAAGCTTAAAAGTCATACTTATGAATTTTTTGTGTGCTGAAGAGATACTCAGCAGTATCATGCTGAACTCTAAACTTAAGTAAAAATAATGCTTTTCTTGTATGCTCCTTCCAGAAACCAAGTTGAACAGCAGCTATGGGTCAGACATTGTGCTGGATGATGTAAATAAAAATATGTTCAAGATCAGGTCATTGCCTCAAAGGCTTACACTTTGGTGGGAAAGGCAGATGTCAAGGAGATGATTAGAACAATAACTGATTGTCATTGTGCTGCACCAGGGAAGTACAGGGCCTATGAAACCATGTAGCAGGAGTTGCTATCCTAGTCTGAGGTCTCAAGGAAGGCTTCTTTGAGATAGTAACACTTAGGTGGATGTAATAATAAAAATTCTAAAATGAAGTTGAGTACTAATTATGTTGCCAAGAGACTCTTTAACAACTATTTTCAGAATATGACTATGAAGAAAACTCGTTGAAAATAATTCAGAACTTGTGGAGAATAAAGCATTTGTGCTCTCGTAGTTCAAGTTTGTGGAAATAGATCCAGTAATAAAAATAAGTGGCAGCAATGATATTTCATAGAAACCAAAACCCTATGTACATAGCATTCTTATGCAATTTATAAATGTGGAGAAAACATAACTGAATCAGTCAGTCAATGAGTTACACTAACAGTCCCATAATACAACATGCTTTGGAAAAGACACAATGATAGCAGAAATATGCATAATAGAAATTTATGCCAATTCTATTCATAATGTGCAGAAAACATTAATTTATGACACAAATTCTTATGAATAATATTTCAATAAATATTTTATTTACTAGTATAATGCATTTTGAACACTAGAATTTTGCTCAGTTAATGAGAGTTCAGCAATAGTTTATCACTTGTACTGTTGAGAGCCAGGATTTGAACATAGGAAAGAACAAAAACCATTATGCATTATTTGTTTTTTATAAATGTGCTACTAATACTCTTAAGAAAATTAAGTATGAATACACTTTCATTATCCTATCTAATAAAGAGGGAATATGCAAATTGACCATCATACCATCACA
The DNA here is from genome assembly GCA_004026665.1 of Murina feae. Taxonomy (NCBI): domain Eukaryota; kingdom Metazoa; phylum Chordata; class Mammalia; order Chiroptera; family Vespertilionidae; genus Murina; species Murina feae. Next base: position 6,508 of record PVJC01052089.1, read on the forward strand.
AAGATGGAAGCGCCCACAGCCACAAGATGGCGGCACCCAGTCCCCTCAGGCCCATAAGAGTCCCCCAGTCTTTTCAGCCTCGCTGAAGGGGTGGCAGGCATGCGGTGTGGTAGGACCTGCCTTCAGCCCCCCAGCCACCCAAGGTCAGCCCAAGGCACAAGCAAGCCTTGGATGGTGGCTGCCCAGCCACCCAGGGTGGGCCTGAGGTACAGGCAAGTCTTGGATGGTGGCTGCTCAGCCACCCAGGGTGGGCCTGAGGTATAGGCAAGTCTTGGATGGTGGCTGCCCAGCCACCCAAGGCTGCCCAAGGCTCAGGTAACCAGGGCTGGCTGAGGTTTGTGTTGCCAGCAGTGGCAGCGGCAGAGGTGTGATGGGGATATTACCTTCCCCTGATCGCTGGGTCACCTCCCACTCCTGAGGGCTCCCAGACTGTGAGAGGGAGCAAGCTGGGTTGAGGGACCCCCCACCCCCAGTGCATGAATTTTCATGCACCAGGCCTCTAGTAATTATCATAAAGAGATATAAAGTTATCACAAAAGGTTTTGGTTTGGGGAATGATTTTCATAACAAACTATTATTTATGTAGGAAGAATATTGAAACCAAGCAACAATGTATTGAATAAATTATTTTTAATTTCTTATTACCACTTCTGTATATCCTATTTTATTTCACACTAGCTGTACCTGGCCACACGTTGCTATGGCTCAGTCTGGTGAAATGGAAAAGAAAGAAAAGAGAAAGTGCATGTTTCTAATATGTTTAATTGCACAATGCTTGTGGGTATACAATACACCCTCTTGGGCACTGCCCCTGGCACACCACCGCCCCCACTCTTCCTGGCTGGTCTGGCCTCGCACACGTGCGCCTCTGCAGTCCGGGCCCCCCAGCGCCAGCCTGCACCCCTGCTCCCCACAGGCGACCCGCACCCTGTGTTCCGTGCCTGAAGCGGTCGTGTCGCTCCCGACTTCCACCAGCAGGGGCCCTCGCTGAGCTGCCCGAAAGCTGGAGGAAAAAGGAGCTGAGGAAGCTCCCCTGCCCTCACCCGCCACACTCCCCTTGAGCCTTCAGCCACCAGCATGTGGGAGGGATCATAGCAGCTGCCCACACTCCAAGCCCCAGCCCAGCCCCGGCCCGAGGCCCAGCCCTGTGCTGGTTGATATTTTGCAACATGATAATTGGCACACTGATTGAATTCCATCCCTGGCAGATCAAGTGAATTCCAAAATTATGTTGGATAATTACCCACTTCATCTACTTCCACAACAGTGTCGACGGACTTGTATGTGACTGCCTGGCTTTGAATGTTAGACTGAATAATATTGTTAAGTTCGTAGCATGTGTTGCTTTTATGTCCAACAGATGGTGCTGTTTTTCAAAAAAGCATGTTTTTACCTGTCACAGGTATGACATCTATATAATGTAGATATATAAAAACACACATGTATTCGAATGCAACACTGTGTCAAAATTTCAAAGCAATCGGTGAAGAACTTTCAGAGATTTGAGATTTTGAACAAGCGAACATTTACATTTTTATTTATATAGATGAGATCAAGGAAAAGTAATGATAATAGCCAACTATTATTGGGGTAAGCTAGAGAACATGAGTACTTTGCTGTTTTTAGACTATAAATCTCAAACCAAATTTCAGACTGTAAAACCTAGGCAGCTCTTCTCATACCCCTCCCTTATGGGGAGGCCATTCCTGTTTCAGCATCATCTGTGCCTGAGAGGATAAGTCCACCTTACTTGGGGTTTCATTTAGAAGCTCCATTTAGTTATCACACTAAATAAAAGGTTCTAGTATTGCCTTTATACATAACAAAGATGATACTTTGCCATCCTTTACTTTTACTTGTCAGTGTTTAAGACCCCAGGTGGGAGCATGGGCTTCCTTCTTCAGGAACTCCTATTCTAATATTTACTGAGTATTAATTATGTGCTAAGCATGGTGTAACTAGTTGACATTTGTTACTTAATCATAAAAGCTCTAATAAGTTATTATTAGTATTATAATTAATACTAGAGGCCCGGTGCACAAAATCCATGCAGAGGGTTGGGGGAAGGTCACCCTCAGCCCAGCCTGCACTCTCTCCAATCCAGGACCCCTCAGGGGATGTCCGACTGCTGGTAGTTGGATGTCTCTCTCACAATCCTGGACTGCTGGCTCCTAACTGCTCACCTGCCTGCCTGCCTGCCTGATTGCCATCCCTGCCAGCCTGGTCACCCCTAACTGCCCCCCGCTGGCTTGATTACCCTTAACTGCCTCTGCCTGCTGGCCTGATCGCCCCCAACTGCCTCCCCTCACCAGCCTGGTTGCTCCCAACTGCCCCCCCCTCCACCCTGCCAGCCTGGTCATCCCACACAGCCTGCTGCTTGGTTGTTTGGTCGTCCTCACTAACCCCCCTGCTGGCCTGGTTGCCCCACACAGCCTGCTTCTCAGTTGTCCCATTCAGTTGTGATGGTTGCTTAGGCTTTTATATAAATAGATTAGCAACTGCAACTAATATTACAAATGAAATGTAAAATCAACTTAGTATAGTTCTTTGTTCATAGTATATGCTCAATAGACATTTGCTGCATTTACCAATGGCTACAATAATAGGAAAGAATGTATTCAGCCACTCTTCATACCTCCTATACCTCCTCTTTCATCCAAGCCTCAAGTAGCTCATAAACCATCAGGGACTGCAGTTAACTGGACTTAGATCTATTCTTATCTATCCTCATCATCCCCAAACTAGAAAAGACCTTCTTCAGAGTAGGTATTTTATAAGTATGTATTGATTTTACATTTAATAGTAGAAACATAGTTTGTAAGAAGAGCCAAGATTTATCTTAGCACTAAATTCTAAGAGAAACCATATCAGATTTTTCCACAATGGACATCATCTGACCAAATATATTCTTCAACAGTGATATTATAAATGATGGCATCTGAATTTTAAATGCCTTTTTAATACTTAATCATAATAAGAGCTGAACACTTGATATAAAGTCAGAATTCAGTCAAGGCAGTTCTGCCAGGTGCTATTTTCAGTATGCTGCTTGGTATTGATTTAACCTGGAACAGGAATAGAGCGGGAAAAACTTGCTGGAGGGGATGGTTGAAATTCCAATCATTCTTTCATTCAATATTTCTAAAACTCTTCAGAGAACAAATAAGAAATGCATATAATTTATAATATAAGAGAGAAGATACAGTCACATGTTACAAGACCAGGCAATTATACTAACGTGATGAGGACTGTCAGAGGAGAAGTGCAGAGTGTGGTAAACATTACCCCTGATTTGGAAAGAAATAATAAGTGAGCTGAAAAGTATAGAATGAGTAGGAGCAATCCAAGTGGATAGGAGAGAAAAAAGTTTGAGGCAGAGGGGACTGAATGACTGAATTGTGCAAAAAGCTCAGAGTCAAAAGAAAACACATGGTACGACTAGGAAATGAAAAAAAAAAAAAAAAAAAAAAGCCCAAATGGGTGGGGTGGAGTGGAATTGTCAGGGAAAGAAATTAGTTTAGAAAGAACCAGACCATGAAGGGCCTCATTAAAGAGTTTCAACTTTGTCTTAAACGTAATGGGAGGTTTGAAATAGGGAGTTTTATGCCTGGACAACCATGACACCTCTGCATTTTTGCATGATTGCTCCAGCTCAATAATATTACCAATAATGTATAGAATGGACACTACTGTCAAACCTGGAGATAGGGCCCTAGGCGGTTTGGCACAGTGGATAGAGCATCGGCCTGTGGACTCAGGGGTCCCAGGTTCAATTCCAGTCAAGGGCATGTACTTAGTTGTGGGCACATCCCCAGTGGGGAGTGTACAGGAGGCAGCTGATAGATGTTTCTCTCTCATTGATGTAGCTCTCTATCCCTCTCCCTTCCTCTCTGTAAAAAAATCAATAAAATATAATAATAATAATAATAAACTGGAGGTAGGGTCCAGCTAGTGTGACTCAGTGGCTGAATGAACCACTGAAGTTATTCAGGAGGTCATGGTTTGATTCCTAGCCAGGGCACATACCTGGGTTAGGGGCCTGATCCCCAGTAGGGTGTGCAGGAGGCAGCTGATCAATGATTCTCTCTCATCATTGATATTTCTATCTCTTTCTCCCTCTCCAGAATCAATAATAATAATAATGATAATGATAATGATAATAATAGAAATACTGGAGGCAGGAGACCAGATAGAAAATTGTTCTAGTAATCCAAAGAATAGGTCACAGTAGCTTTAACTTGGGTAATGACAGTGGGAATAAGACTGTTAGAATTCATTTGAGATCAACTTAATAGTTTCAGAACAACAAGTCTACTGATATTCACTTGGAGAAAGTTAGAGAGTGAGATGCCTAGAATGACTCCCCGGTTTCTGAGATGAAACACCTGGGTGGATGATGGGAGTGTCCACTGTTAAAAAAATGATGAAGGAGGCGCTGGTGTGGGGGTGATATGATAACTTTAGTTTTGGACATACCCATGAGACATTCAAGTGAAAATGTCTAGCAGAAGTAATAGATTCTTTTCACTTAGACCCACAAGTCTTTTTGTAAGCATCTAAACTAATAAAAGCGAAATAGTAAAATTAACCATTTCTTCGGGACGCCCAACAGCCAATCAGAACAATGGTATGCAAATTAGCCCAGCCAAGATGGCGGAGGCCCGGGCTGGCAATGGAGCAATCGCGCCGGCATGCTCTGGCGGTCGGTTCCAGACAGTGGCGGCGGCTGCAGGGCTGGGCAGCCACCCAGG
>PVJC01052090.1:0-11240 GCA_004026665.1 Murina feae
ATAGCGCGGCGCCCAGGAGGCGCGGCCGGCCCCTGCGAATTTAATCGAAAGGGTTCACATTCTTGCTTCTGTCCAGATAAGCCGTGTCTTTAAAGGACATTCGGTGGGATGGACACACGGCTCTCGGAAGCTGGTGGGGCCTGGACGGTTACGTGTAAACTCTGTCCATTGGGTTCTCCCACCCTCTGAACGCAGGGGCTCTGCTTCCAGGCGTGGCTGTTGGGGAGGACGCAGGAAACGGGAACAGGATCCTCATGGGCTCCCGACAGCGAAGAGTAGCTCGCGACAGCGTGGTTTTACGTGTTGCGCTTTGCTGCTTTGTTTTCTGTGGGGACAGCAGGCAGGCGGTCGCGGAGTGGGCACGGTGCAGGGTGAAGCCAGCAGGGCCGTGCATGGTTCTGGGTGAGGGTGCCGCTCTCGGGGGGTCAGGGAGGGGAGCCAGGCCTCGGAGGCAGCTGGACAGGTGCCTGCAGGGCCTCTTCTGTGGGTAATACCTGCTCCTGTGTATGCGTGTGTCATGCTAGCTGTGTGTGTGTCATGCTAGCTCTGTGTGTGTGTGTCATGCTAGCTGTGTGTGTGTATGTGTGTGTGTCATGCTAGCGCTCTGTGTGTGTGTGTCATGCTAGCTGTGTGTGTGTCATTCTAGCTCTGTGTGTGTCATGCTAGCTCTGTGTGTGTGTAGTGTGTGTGTGTCATTCTAGGTGTGTATATGTATATGTCTCTGTGTAATACTAGCTCTGCATATGTGTGTATGTGCGTGCACGCATACATGTATGCATATGAATGTGTGCGTGTGTGTATATGCATGTGTGTGTACACATGTTTATGTGCGCATGGGTCTGTGTACATGTGTGCACTCACACACACCCCACTTCATCCTCCAGCCTCTGCTCCTGTTGGCGCAGTCTGTTGTCTCCCACCCCTTGCCTCTTCTCCCCGCCAGGGAACAAACCCCAGGCCTGTGCATCCGCCGAGAGCTCTCCCTCCCGGCCCTGAGCGCGCAGGGGTCAGCTGGGAGGAGATGCGCGGGCACCTCCCGGAACCCCGCTCTGCCTCACCTCCTCATGGAGCAGAAGTCGCTTTTGGTTTCTCTGCGTCGGACACAAACCACAACCCCGCCCCCTCGCCTTTCCCGGGCGGTTTGTTATGAAATCCACGCTGCAGGGGTGCAGAGGCAGCGTTGGGGGGCTCTGGGCTGCCTCGTGCTCATAGCGGGAGCCTGCCGCATGGAGCTGCACTGCTTGTGCAGTTTGTGACGCTGCAGTTGGGGGCGCCCCTGCAGGAAGGCCCTGGGCTGTGGAGCCTGGCTGCCTTGCACCCTCTGTGCCCGGGGCCCCTGGGGAGAGGATGCGGCTACGTCTGCCCTGGGCAGCGGATCTGTACGTGGAGGCCGCCACTCTGTTTCTGGAGCGATGCAGAGAGGAGCTTGCATGGGTTTTAGCGGCTGTGGAGACCAGTGCATCGGGCTTTAGTGTAAAAGGGGTAAACAGCATAAAAGACAGGCAGGTGCCCAGCCAGTATGGCTCAGTGGGTGAGCGTCGACCTGTGAACCAGGAGGTCACAGTCGGTTCAATTCCCGGTCAAGGGCACAGGCCTGGGTGGAGGGCTCCATCCCTAGTAGGGGGCGTGCAGGAGGCAGCTGATCCATGATTTTCTCTCATCATTGATGTTTCTCTCTCTCTCTCTCTCCCTCCCTCTTTGAAATCAATAATAATAATTAATCTAATAAAAGAGTAATATGCAAATTAACCCTCACTCCATTATACCCACAAGCCACGCCCACAAGCCACGCCCACCAACCAATCAGGAACTGATATGCAAATTAACTCAACTAAGATGATGGCAGCCACAGAACTGGAGTTGCCCCAGGCAATGGAGGAAGCCAGGGCCCTGTGGGCCCTGAGCTCTACTCAAGGCTACAAAGTTTCAATTATAGAAGATAAACCCCAAATATCTGCCGGGCTGGGACCTTGGGTCGCCAGTGACAACCCAGGCTTTGAGCAGGGAGTCCAAGGCAACAAAGTTTCAATTATAGAAGTTAAATCAATCCCAGATAGCTGCTTCCAGCCAGGCACCCCAGTTGGAACCCTGAAGGGGCTGTGGACAGCCTGAAAACGGCCCTCAGCCCCTCACCCAGGCTGGCCACACCCCCATGGGGTGAGAGTCCCCACTGGGGGGCTTGGCCAGCCTGCAAACAACCATCAGCCCCTCACTGGCCAGGTACGCCAGCAGGTGGACATCCCCCGAGGGGTCCCAGACTGCTAGAAGGCACAGCTCAGGCTGAGGGACCTCCCGGAGTGCACAAATTTTTGTGTGCCGGGCCCCTAGTGATAGTATTAAATAAAAAGATTGGGGAGCAAATAGCCTCCCATACACAGAGACACAATGGAAGCGGGTATCCTTCGAATCACTTCCTGGGCGGGCCTCGTGCTCGAATTAGGAGTTCCCTTCACCCCCAAAGGTGACCAGCGGTGATGTGGAGACAGGAAAGCTAGCCAGTTGCCCAGGCCTCGGAAGGGCCAGCTTTCTTCCCGGGGCTGTAACCCAGTACGATGTTTTTTTTTTTGTTCATGATTTCCTGACCCTCAAGTGGCCCTGTGTGCGTCGCTAAGTAGACGATATTCTTAGGTCCTTAGGCCAGTCCTCAGCCACGCGGCAGGGGTGCGGTTTCGGTGGCTTTCCTCGGCAAACCTGCAGTGCCCGGGGGATGTGACTCCTGGCTTCTTTGGGCAGAAGCTTCAGAATGACCATCCCAGGAGGCTGAGCGCAGGTAGTGAGCCGGGGGCGGGAAGTACTCCTACTCCTCCTGCTTTTTCCCCCCCCAGATCACAAGGAAAGAGAGAGAGAGAGGCCCGCCTTCAGTCTTTCTAGCTTTTTTTTTTTTTCAATCCTCATGCGAGGCTATTTTTCCCGTTGCTTTTTAGGGAGAGTGGAAGGAAGAGGGAGAGGCAGAGAGAAACATCGATGTGAGAGAGACACATCGACGGGTTGCCTCCTGCTCGAGCCCTGACCAGGGCCCGGGAATCCGCAAGCAAGATGCGTGACTTGCCCTTGACCAGAGTCAAACCCGAGAGCCTTCCGTCCACGGGCCGACACCCTGTCCACGGAGCCATACTGGCCATGGCTCATCTTCCTGGTGTTGTGACGCGGTGCCATCCTGCGGACCCGCTGGGTTTCGCGCCCCTCCCTCCCCGACACCGTGGCATCGCTGGCCCTGGTTCAGGGTGCCCTGTGGGCGTCCAGGCTGGGAGTGTCATGCTCGTGGAGGCGTCGGTTCCTGGGCATGTATCGTGGTCGCAGGAGATCGTTGCTTTCGCTCCACCAAGCTCAGTACCTCGCCGTTCTTACAGGCGGAGGAAAAAAGGCGCCTTTGGGGAAGTCGCCAGAAGCCAGACACGGCTGACTGGGTCGATGGGCGACATTCTGGGCGGGCTCGAGTAAGGCGATCTCTATCGGCAGGCGGTGGTTAGGACAGCCGAAGCCAGCTCAGCAAGCCGCCTGACTTCCTTCTTCCTTCGTCAGAGGCGCGCGTTGTGCAGGATTAACTCAACTTTATTTTTTAGATGTTTTTAGTGATTTCAGAGAGGAAGGGAGAGGGGGAGAGAGAGAGACGTCCATGATGAGAGAGAATCGTGGATCGGCTGCCTCCTGCAGCCCACACGGGGGATGGAGCCCACAACCCAGGCATGGGGCCTGACCGGGAATTAAACCGTGACCTCCTGGTTCCTAGGTCGACGCTCAACCACTGAGCCACACTGGCCGGGCTTGAGAAAGGGGGTCATCGTTGGTTGGTAGGTGGGCATCTTGGTCTCCATGTTCACTATCTTTGTTTCCTCGCGGTATAAGTGCTTTCTGAACAGGGAAGGGGGAAAATCCACACCCAAATCCCAGGCGTTAGCAAATGTTGATAAAAAGGCACTTTGCCTAATCTGCGGCTAAAGCTCTTCAGGATCTGTTAGAAGGTTCTGCTACATTTCAAGGTTTTGTGGTGCCCCGCCCCTGACCTCCCTCCCTACATACCCCCCACACACACACACTCACACACACTGACACACACACGCTTACACTGACACCCACACACGGACACACACACACACACACTCACACACACTCACACGCACACTCACACTCTCATACACACACTCATACACACACACACTGACACACACACACACACTCATACTCAGACATTCACACCCACACACACTCACACACAGAGACACACATTGACACACATGCACACTCACACAACACACATTCACACACACACACTGACACACTCACACACATACACTCATACACACACTCACACACAATACACTCATACACACACTCACACACAACACACTCATACACACAGAGACACTCATACACTCATACACACACTCATACATACACGTTGTTGTCTTTTAAATGCCAGAAGTATAACCAAAAAAAAATTTTTTTTAATGGACCTTATTGGTCCAAATGGTACCTGTGTGTGTGTATGCGTGTGTGTATGTGTGTGTATGAGTGTGAGTGTATATATGTGTGTGTCTGTGTGTATGGGTGTGTGAGAGTGTGTATGGGTGTATATGAGTGTGTGAGTGTGTATATATGTGTGTGTATGAGTGTGTGAGTGTGTGAGTGAGTGTGTGTGTAAGGTAGGTTTTCCTACATCTGATGGCCCTGCCCTGAGAGCAGCCTCGGTGTGAGGTCTTAGCAAACGCTCCTGCTCCCCAGGGACACGGGCTGGGGACCTGCTCGCCCTTCCCAGGAACAGAGGCGCAGGTTCACCTTCAGCCTCTGGAACAGCCCCGCTGTGGGCCCTGGCAGGCGCTTCGATCTAGAGTTCCCTCAGGAGGATGAGTGTGTGTGTGTGCGCACGAGGGCATGCAGCAGGCTGGGCCGAGGTTCCCCTGCATGACCCTTGGAAAGAACGCCGGTTTCTACAGGTCTGTGATTTTGTAATGAAGAATTTATGGGATCACGCTGGCCCATGGCTTAGCCCAGTTCAAAGCAGAATTTGTGCCAGTGGTTCCCCTAAATGTCTCAAATACGGCGCTTTGTGACCCCAGCCCGCTGGATGCTGGCGTGGAACGCGTTTACTGGTGAAAGGGGCCACATTACACAACAGGAAGGATCTTTTGTGTGAAACACCAGCTACTCAGGCCTGATCCACCCCTGCTTCACGGGCATTGCTAACCCCAACTCTAACCCCAACCCCAACCCCAACCCCAACCCTAACCCTGGCCCCATCCCTCACCTGTGTGGGAAACGAAGGTGTTGAACCACATCAGTGGTTTTCAAATTTATTTTTTTTTTAAAAACCAAACCCCCAGGAAGATACAGATTTACATCATGACCACAGGACACAATTAAGTATATAATTAAAATAACTCTAAAGCACTTCTTATGGGACTCAGGGCTCACTCTTCCTACTTAGATAGTCCCGCCTATTCCTTATTCTATTCTTTTTAAAATATATATATTATCGATTTCAGAGAGGAAGGGAGAAGGGGAGAGAGAGAAACATCGATGATGAGAGAGAATCAGGGATCGGCTGCCTCCTGCGCGCCCCCTACTTGGGTTGGAGCCCACAACCCGGGCATGTGCCCTGACCGGGAATCGAACCCTGACCCCCTGGTTCCTAGGTCAACACTCAGCCACTGAGCCACGCTGGCTGGGTCCTCACGTGATTCTTACTGGCTGTTCCCAGAGGAATGGGAAGATTTTAAAGAATTTGAGTCTGTGTTCCCCATGGTATGTTATTGCCCACCTACAAGCATTTTTGAGTATCTGAGATCTGCTCTCTCTTGGATAATTCGTAGCAATTTTCGTTTTCTAAGATAATTTCAAGTCAGTCATATTGAGCTAGGAAAGCAGAAATCACGGCAACCTTGACCCCTTCTTCTTTTCCCTTCATATACTTTCCTTTTTATACAAGAAAAAGAAAAGAAAGAGTGTTACCACCTCACTTGTAACTGAATTACGTTCTACTGCACGCCCCCAACTGGGGCTCGAGCCCGCAAACCCGGACACGGGCCCTTGACCGGAATCGAACCCGGGACGCGTCAGTCCGCAGGCCGACGCTCTGTCCGCTGAGCCACACGGGCCAGGGCCAGGGCCACGTCTCTGGGTGCCTTGCACGTCTGCGTCTAGCTTTTGAAAATAAGTACAAATCCGCCGGCTGTCAACACAACGGGGGAAAGACAGGAGTGTGTGTGTGCAGCTTGCCGCTGATGAGATGCAGACGCACAGACACACGGACCGTGCAGGCTTCGGCCATAAAGAAGCTGACCCCCTGACCCGGGTCACTTCAGGCCTGGTGGGTCGGGGAGCTCAGAGAGCGACCTAAACCTCGGGCCCGGGTGTGAGCTTGGTGAGTCGAGGTGCGTGTTTCGGAGTCTCCGGTGGCCACCGCTGTGGCCGTGACCTGCGCTTTCGCGACACCAGCAGGCTCCTTGGGTGACCTTCGCACGTGTCCTTGGCTTTGAACGAGAACTAAGTTAATATGCTCTATGCAGGAGGCAGCCGATCGGTGATTCTCTCTCACCATTGATGTTTCTCTCTTTCGCTCGCTCTCTCCTTCCTTCTCTGAAATCAAGAAAAAAATATATATTTTTTAAAAAAAGTCCAACATCGGAGAGTGGTATTTTATGATGTGGCAGCGTAGACGCTGTCTTTCGGACCAGCGGGGTTGCCAACCTTTCGGACCTCACAGACCCACCAGTGGTGCGCGGGCCGCCGGTTGGCGACCTGTTTTAGAGTAACCCCCCGGAGTGAGGGGTTCTTAGCAGAAACGTTTTCGTTGACCTGTCCGTCTTCCTTCCCATTAGCGCAGTCTCCATTGTGGATCTTCTTTTCTCTTTTCCATTTTTCTCATTGATTTCAGAGAGGAAGGCAGAGATGGGAGAGAGAGCGAAACACCCACCATGAGAGAGCATCATGCCTCCTGCACACCCCCTACTGGGGACCGAGCCCACAACCGGGGCATGTGCTCTTGACGGGGAATTGAACCGTGACCTCCTGGTTCACAGGTCGATGCTCAACCACTGAGCCACACTGGCCCAGCTCTAATCTAGTCTCACCGTAGCCAGAGTTCCTCTCTCTCTCTCTCTCTCTCTCTCACACACACACACACACACACCCCACATCTGTTTAATATCTGACGCTGATTTCCCATTGCTCATATGGTAAACATGCCACTCTCACTGTGAAGCCCTCCGCCCCGCGGAGGGCCGGCCCCCGCCCCGCCTCATCCCCACCGCAGGCGGGTGCTTTACACATTATTTCCTTCCCCTTGGGGGTCTCTCAGCGCCACGCCGGGCCTCTGGGGCACCCCTCACAGCTGCGTTGTTCAATTTGTTTGTGGCTGGCGTGATGAACGGGTCTCCCCCACGTGAGCGAGTGTGTGTGGGGTGTTGCCAACGTAGGCAGATGCCTCCTGTGTGTTTCATGTAACGAGGGAACCGAGGTGGGAAGAGACCAGGCGTCTCCAAGGGGCCCGAGAATCCCAGTTGACCCGGGAGGCGGCGGGTCGCGAGCCCTTGAGCACGGGTGCAGCTGTTGTGTCGTGGAAACCCCGGTTCCCGGGCGTCGAGGATGCGCCTGCATCTTATCAGCGGCAAGTCGCACAGACACACTCCCGTCTTCCTCCGCGATGTTGACAGCGGGCTGATGTGTGTTTCTCTCCGAAAGGCAGGCCCACAAGTGCGAGTCGCTGGCAGAAGTGGCTCTGAAAAGAAAACATAAGAGTAACCTATGTCCTATGAAGCTGGGATTCGCTTACCCCGTGAAGGGGACCCCTTTCTGAGGGCAAAATATTAAGGCGGGTGAATTTTGGTAACACAAAGTGCAAATAACATGATTTAGAAACAATCCCAAAGGATTAGGGCCTCTTTAAAAAAAAATGGCCCTGACTGGTGTGGCTCAGTGGATAGAGCGTCGGCCTGTGGACTGAAGGGTCCCGGGTTCGATTCCGGTCAAGGGCATGGACCTTGGTTGCGGGCACATCCCCAGTAGGGAGTGTGCAGGAGGCAGCTGATCGATGTTTCTCTCTCATCAGTATTTCTAACTCTCTATCCCTCTCCCTTCCTCTCTGTAAAAAATCAATAAAATATATTTTTTAAAAATTATGCTGCCCCTGCGGGTGGTTGAGTGTCGTCCTAGGAACCCGGAGGTCAAAGTTCCATCCCCCGTCAGGATGGGTCAGCAAAAGAAAAGGGGAGATCCCCACCCCTAGCCACTGCAGCTCAGTGGATAGAGCGTCAGGCCGGGAACTGCAGAGTTGTGGGTTCGATTTCGATCAAGGGTCACATACCTCAGTTGCAGGCTCGATCCATCCCTGGGGCCCTGCATCGGGGGGGAGCCATGCGGGAGGCAGCCCATCGATGTGTCTTTCTCACATCGATGTTTCTTTCTCTCCTTCTCTCCCCCACTCCTCCCATCCTTCCACTTGCTCTCTCTAAAAATCAATGGAAAAATACCGCCAGGTAAAGATTAACCAAAAAAAAAAAAGAAAGAAAAAGCCCTAATAAGACCCAGAGACCCCCCCAGAACGGCCCCACAGCACAGATAGATGACAGATGGACGAACTCACTTCGGATACCAGCAAGGGCAGGTGGTCCCCAAGGTGAGGGTCACGCAGCCTGCTCCCCACTTTACACCTTAGGACATGGCATTGACTGTGGACTGGGAGTATGTTTCCTCATCTGACCCGGGGACACTGAACTCGAGAGATTTAGGAACTGTGCCCAGAGTCCCCCAGTTCCCCCTCACTCGCCCCCCCTAGTTCTCCCCCTCACTCACCTCCCCAGTCCCCTCGCCCCGTGAGCCGGGGTGGAATGCTGGCCTGGGCAGAGCTGTCTGATGACTTTCCCCTCCAGTCCGTCCAGTTGAACATGACCTTGATGCTTTAGGGCATCTGTTTTAATGACGCGTTCCTTTTTTACGAATATTAACTAGTGGAGAGGGAGGGGGAAGCCGAGCGCTTTTCCAGTAAAAACAACAACAACAAAAAACAAAACCAAGAGACAACACAACAGTGATGCCTGTGTATTGATTTACTCGACTGAGCTTGCCTCTTGAGTGAGGGGAGTGAATTTAGACTTTGTTACGCTCCTGCAGTCACGAAGCTCTGGCAGCAATGGCGGGGGGGAGGGGGGGCGGGGGGAGCGCCCTAACCTGCTGGGCTCCGTGGATAGAGCATCGGCCTATGGACTGAAGGGTCCCGGGTTCGATTCCGGTCAAGGGTGCATACCTCAGCTGCAGGTGTGATCCCCGGCCTCGGTCAGGGCGCGTGCAGAAGGCAGCCCGTCGATGTGTCTCTCTCACATGGATGTTTCTCTCTCTCTCAGTGTCTCTTCCCCTCTCTGCCTCTCTCTCCACCTCCTGACACCCTCCTTGTTCACTGTTCACGAGAGCTTTCTGAACAGGGCATCCTTCCGCCCCCAGCACCCCCAGCACCTGACCTTCTATTCCTTCTATTCATTGACCTCCTTTGTCAAACCTGGGCGTTTCCTGCTTGTCCTGTTGTGTAGAGCGCAGCAGGGAGAGTTGAAACCGTATCTTACACGTTTGTATTTCTGTGTGTTCCCCGCGACACAGAGTGATTTGGGTCACTCTGACATTTAATCGGGCTAAACAGCGTGGCTCTCAGAAAAAGACGCACGTCCCGCAGGCGGGTCCGAGCGCGCGACACCTGGTAACCGCCTCGGAGAGGTCCCACCGCGATGCGTTTATTAATTTCTGCGGCCCCCGCGTGTCCACTTAGCCTCTCCTTTCCCCGGGTTTCCGTCGGCGGCGGTGGCGGCAGCCGTGGCCTCGCTTGTTACTGGATAATGAATGGTTACAAATTGTTTGTGTATGTTTGTAATTAGCATGTGATAGCAATCACCCACCGGGCGAGCGACATTGTAGCGACGTAAAGTCACTTGCAATTATGCCTAACAGGGAAGATTAATTATGTAACCCTCTCAGACCGCGCGTTCGGCCCTGGCGATTAGATTTGGCTGTTCGTGGGCCGGGCAGGGCAGGGGAGAGGTGGAACCTTTCTCATTTTCCTGGACAGACCAGTTCGCTGTATCACTCGGGAGAGTGGAGGGTTTATTGTCGATTCAAAGCATTAGTATGATCAGGTTTTTTGATTTCTGCTTTTAAAGAGAGAGAGAGATCGAGCTATGCCTGCGTGGCTCACCGGTTGAGCGCCAACCTAGGAACCAGGAGGTCACAGTTGAATTCCCGGTCAGGGCACAGGCCCGGGTATGTGGGCTCGATCCCCAGTGCGAGGCGTGCAGGAGGCAGCCCATCGATGGTTCTCTCTCATTCTGGATGTTTCTGTCTCTCTCTCCCTCTCCCTTCCTCTCTGACACCGATACAAACGTGGAAAAGAAAAACAGTTTAAGTTGATTACATCGTTACACATAATATTATTATGAATCGCTGATATCCGTGGTAACCCCCCCTTTCTCATTGCTAATGCATATTTTCGCCTTTGTTCTTTTTTCTCCCCTTTATTCTTTTCCAAGAACGAGGTGTATGTTACATTCCCTTGACTCTTTAATTGGATTCAGCATGTATTCTTCATTAGTTCATTTCTGCTGTTTCTTTTGTTTTACTTTATTGAATCAAATGACTGTCTCATTCTTGCTTTTTTTTTTTTTTAGTCTCCTTTAACAAAAGGTCAGTCGCAGCTCTAAGTTTTCTCCGGGAACAGCTTTTGGAGAATTAATTCTCCTTTCGGTTATTTTGTAAGTGGTTTGTAACGAGAATATCTGCCTGTCCTTCCAATCTGAGATCCTTTAGAAGCAAGTCACTAAATTTTCTTTTGGGTACGATTTCATATTTTATTATTTATTTATATGAAATATATTTTTATTGATTTCAGACAGGAAGGGAGATGGAGGGAGGGAAGGAGGGAGGGAGGTAGGGAGGGAAGGGGAGAGAGAGAGAGAGAGAGAGAGAGAGAGGAAGAGATCCATGATGAGAGAGAATCATGGATTGGCTGCCTCCTGCACGCCCCACACTAGGGATGGAGCTCACATACCCTGGGCCTGTGCCCTGACCAGGAATCGAACCGTGACCTCCTGGTTCCTAGATCGATGCTCAACCACTAAATGTTTGATACTTTTATTATCTATGAATGTGGCTCTGGAATCTCTTAAGGTTTCCTTGAGTCCAAGTCCATTACCAGTCTTGGTCTCATGGGCATTTCAAATTATATCCTTTGTAAAATACAAAGCTTGCATTTTCTTTATTTT
>PVJC01052091.1:0-11258 GCA_004026665.1 Murina feae
GTACACCACCCATCACCCCGCTGATCGTTCCCCACCCCCACACCACCTACCACCATGCCATCTCCCTCCCTCCCACCCCCACATTCCGCTCACCCTGCCGCTGGCACTGCACTGGCCTCCAGGGCTGCCGGCCGCCATCTTGCCTGAGCTAATTTGCATACAGCCATTCTGATTGGCTGGTGGGCATGGCTTACCCCCGTCCCAGAGAAACGGTTAATTTTAATATTTTGCTTTTATTAGTTAAGATTTCTGGGATGTAATGTACAGCATAGTGACTATAGTTAATAATACTGTATTGTATACTTGAATGTCACTAAAAGTGTAGATCTAAAAGTTCTCACCACAAATAAATTTTTTGGTAACTATGTGGTGATAGATGTTAACTAGACTTACTTTGGTAATTATTTTCCAAAATATAAATATATCCAATCATTATTGTACACCTGAAAGTGATGTTCTATCTCAATTTTAAAAGGCTAAAACAATATGAAATATGATAGAAATATGTTTACCACACTTGACTTTTGAAAATATAATCTTTAAATATTAGTTAGATTAGCCAAGGGAAACTTGTTTTCCTTTCTTAAGGACTGAAAATACTTTGGCTTTATAAATCATAGACTAAACCAAGGCAGCTCAGGTGGCATTTTATATAGCCATCATTAGTTCACAAGCACAATGTAAAGCTAATGTCTTTAAGTTTGTCTCTTAATAGAAGAATGTAGTCATCCAGTATGTGGTCAATATACTCTTGATGTTTCAGATGAGATCCATGCTGCTAAGATGATGTGATCTTAAAACACTTTCAAATTTTTTGGTCTAAATTTTTTAACTGCACAGCCCTAGCTGGTTTGGCTCAGTAGAGAGAGTATCAGCTTGCTAACTGAACGGTTCTGGGTTTGATTCTGGTCAAGGGCACATACCTCCGTTGCAGGCTCCTGGCCCTAGATGGGGGCATGCAGGAGGCAACCAATCAATGCTTCTCTCTCATACCGGTGTTTCTCTCTGTCTCTCCTTCTCCCTTCCACTCTCTCTAAAAATCAATAGGAAAAGTATACTCAGGTAAGGATTTTAAAAAAAGAATGCACTTATTTATGCAGTAAGGTGTTAAAAGATGAAGAGGGTGACAATTATAGTAAACTTTCACTTCCTAATATATAGTTGGAGGATTTTTTAACAAGATGTGTTAATTTAAAAATCACACATTCTATTTAATAAAAGGCAAATATGCAAATAAACCGAACTGCAGAACAACCCATCCCTATGAGGCCCACTGACCACCAGGGGGCAGATGCTCAATGCAGGAGCTGCCCTCTGGTGGTCAGTGCGCTCCCACAGGGGGAGCACTGCTCAGCCAGAAGCCAAGCTCCCAGCTGACGAGCGTAGTGGCAGTGGCGGGAGCCTTTCCCACCTCCACAGCAGTGCTAAGGATGTCTGACTGACGGCTTAGGCCAGCTCCCTGCAGAAAGCAGGCCTAAGCAGTCAGACATCCCCCAAGGGCTGCTGGACTGCAAGAGAGCCGAAGGAACCCCACCCTGACTGCATGAATTTTATGCACCGGGCCACTAGTATACGATAAAGCTATTAAAAATATATCTGGCCCTAGCCAGTTGTTCAGTGGTTAGAGCATCAGCCCTTGGACTAAAGGGTCATAGATTTAATTCTGGTCAAGGACAGGTACCTCGGTTGCAGGCTTGATCCCTGGCCCAGTGAGGATGTATGCGAGAGGCAACCAATGTGTCTCTCTCACAATCGATGTTTCTCTCTCTCCCTAACAATCAATGAAAAAAATATCCTTGGGGGAAGATTAACAAAAGTGTAACTCAGTGATTGAGCATCGACCTATGAACCAGAAGGTCACAGGTGGATTCCTGGTGAGGGCACATGACCAGGTTGCAGGCTCAATTCCTAGTGTAGGTCGTGGTCGTGGGGTGAGGGGGCCTGCAGGAGTAGCCCATCAGCAATTCTCTCTCATCACTGATGTCTTTATCTCTTTATATGTAGTTTTTAAATATAAACATATACCTTACTTTCCGGCGTATAAGACGACCCCCAACTTTTGAGAAGATTTTCCTGGGTTAAAAAGTCCGGGCAGAGACCATATGCAGTGCAAAAAAGGAGCTGGCCAGAGACACGTGCGGTCTCCGTCCGGCTCCATTGAAATGAATGGAGTGCAACCGTTTTTGAGCTCCCCCCCACTGTATGTGGCAACCGCAGATTTTCCAGTCCAGCTCGGAAGTTTCAGCACCCGCCCTGTAAGACGACACCTGGCATATAAGATGACCCCCGACTTTTGAGAACATTTTCCTGCGTTAAAAAGTCATCTTATAGGCCAGAAAATATGGTATTTACACTGTTATGTGGTTTGAAAGTAATCATCAGATAAAAAAATGTAATAGAAGAAAATAAAGGTATTTTTTAAGGCATGATAGGAATATATTCTAAATTTTTCTGTGTAGCAAGAAAGCTGACTTGTTCTTGAAGATGCCATCATTAGTAATTAAAAGAGAAAGCTGAAGAGTTTGTCAAAAAATACCAGTTACTGTTATAAAATATAGCCTAGATACTGTGAAATTAGTGATTAAATTCTATTAAAATCAAGTTAAATTATTTTATACCAAGATATATGATACATATAAGACCTTTCTGCAAATGTTTAAGATCATTCCCTAAGTAACACAAACAGTAACAGACCTAAATCTAAAACAACGTCTATACCAATGTTCTTTTCTCAGATTGCATAATATTAATTATTCTTCTTAAAACATACTCTTCCAGTAAAACTACTCCTAGGAAGTTGAATTTAACTAACTTTCAAAGAAAAACCAGATTTCTATTCAATTTTAAAAGCTATAGAAATGAACCAGCTAGATACTTTATTAGGATTATGTAATTCTATCCCTAATTTTGATTCTTTGTAAGACTTTAAACATGCCTTTCACTTTCCAGGCTTTTTGTTTTGTAACAGGCCCAGTATATTACTTAATCCTTGCTAATTTAAATATCAGTCAAGATGAGAGGTCTTGTGAAAGGACAAAACTATCAGGCTTATCACATATGATGTATTGTATTGTTAATAAGATTACTGGTAAAATCCTATCTAATAAAATTATAATATGCAAATTAGGCATCACTCCATCACAAAGATGGCCACCACCATAACCACAAGATGGCGGCGCCCAGTCCAGCTCAGCCCCACCACTGAAGTGGTCAGGGCTGTTAGCCTGGCAGTTGGTGGGGAAGGCGGAGGGCCCGAGGGGCAGAACAGGCAATCAGAGGGGGTGGGAGTCCCCTGCCCAGGCCAGAGGACTTCACCAGAGGCCTCAGGCATGGGCAAGGGCGGAGCTGGTGATCGGAGGGAGCAGGGGCAGAGCCGGTGATTACAGGGGTATGAGGGTGCCCTACGCAGGCATAAGGCTAGGGCCAGAGGCCTGAGACCTGGGCAGGGGCAAGGCTGGGGATCCACAGAGCCAGCGATCCGAGGGACAGGGGCAGAGCCTGCAATCTCAGGGGTCTGGGCATGGGCAGAGCTGGCAATGCAGGGGTCTGGGGGTCCTTTGCCCAGGCCTGTAGCCTTGGCCAGAGGCTGTAGTGGGGCAGGGGTGGAGCCCATGATCAGAGGGCCCTGGGGGTCCCCTGACCAGGGCTGCAGCCTTGGCCGGAGGTTGCCAGTGGGGAAAGGACAGAGCCACTGATGGCAGGGGGCAGGATTAGAGCCGGTGATTGCAGTGGCTGCAGCAGCAGGGTGATGGGACTGGTGGCTTCCCCTGATTAGCCTGGAAGCCTCTGACAAAGGAAGGCCAGAATGTGACTTAGGCCCGCTCCCCAAGGGGAGCAGGGAGTGGGCCTAAGCCATCAGTAGGACACCCCCTGAGGGCTCCCAATATGTGAGAGGGGGCAGGCTGGGCTGAAGATATCCCCCCCCCCCCCCGTGCACGAATTTCGTGCACCAGGCCCTTAGTTTTTTAATAACCATACAGAAATGTTCCTGGCTATGTATGTAGATATAAAACCATGTCAGCCACAGATCAGAAAAAAAACTATGCTAAATGAATGGCACAGCATCTTGTACATGAGCTAAAAAGGAGCTATACTGGTAATTTTGGAACTGTATTGCAAACATATATAACCAGTAAATCTGATGCTATACTACTATTACTCTTTTAATAATAACTAATTTTTACTGAATTCTAATTATGTACTAGTTACTGGGCTAAGAGCTTTACATGCATTACCTCAGTAGGCACAATTATTGTTTCTAATAAGCAACATTCCTATTTTATGATGGAATAGTAACTGTTTATTTGGCTAATAAGTGGTTCCTCCATGTCAGTTGGTTCTCTACCCACTGTAACCTTTAGAGGCCTTTCCTAATCACTCTATTTGAAAATCCAAACTTCCTACTTTCTATTCTTGAACCTCACCATATTACCTTTATAAACCTCCAAAATCTGTAATTATCTTGCCTAGTTACCTATTTACTGTCTGACTTCCCATTAGAAGGCAAGTCCCCAAGGACAAGGGCTGATCTTTACTTGCTCACTATTATATTCCCAGCACTTAGAGAGGGCCTGATACACAAGTGCTCAAAAAAAATATTTATTGAATGAATCACTCCATGAATGACAGAGGATAAGTTAACCCAAGTGTACTTACTAATATTTTCTTTGCAACAGTAAAATGAGTTGTCATGTACATATTAAAAACAAAACAAAACATGAGGCAGTAGTAGTTAAAAGCATAAGATCTACAATCAAAATGACCTAGGTTTGCATTTTGGCTCATTATTGAATGATCTTAAGCAAATTATTTAATTTAAGCATCAGTTTTCTCATCTATAAAACAGAACTAACACTGTGTATTTAACAAAGTGGTCACTAGGAAAAGCTACATAATTAGCATAATTTTGAAATAAAGATAGCAATTATTATGCTATTACAAAAATGGTAGTATAGGAAATAAATGTTTAGAGTTTTATGCTACCCAGGAAAGTCCCTACAAGAAGTAAAACAAGCAAACATAAAAGAAAAAAAATGACCAAATAATTTTATGATATCTAGTAACCTTTATAAGTAAAATGAGTGACCTTTTGATTCTATATCATGCTTAATAAAATGGCATTTTGAATAATGGGTCAACATTTTAAATGGAGGTCAGTGATAAAATTAATTTCCTTCATTTAATTTGGGTTAGTGGTTGTCTTGAGATGCCAGTAATAGCAGGTTTTCTGGTCTAAAAAGAATCTGTTCTGTTATTAAACAATTTTTAAATTATGCTTTTGAGATCACTCAGCTGATCCTAAGAGTGAAGTTATTGTCCCCCACCCTCAGCCTAAACTTATATCCCAAGTTCAGCGTTCACCTGAAGCCTTAACTTGATTACACTACATATAATACAATGACTGCATATACACTGTTTTATTTTAAACAAACACTCTGAGAATGATAATGATAAAAGAGAAGGGAGGAAATAGGGAGACAGGTAAGAGAAAGAAAAAAGAGGGGAGCTTTAAAACCAATAATTTCGAAAGATGAAAAAATTCTAATGGGAAAAAAATTTCATATATGCTTATAAACAAGTGAGAATAGCCCAGCTGATACGGCTCAGTAGTTGAGTATTGGCCTATGAAACAGGTCACGGTCTGATACCCAGTCAGGGCACATGCTTGGGTTGCAGCCTCCATTCCCAATAGTGGGCGTGCAGGAGACAGCTGATCAGTGATTCTCTCTCATCACTAATGTTTCTATCTCTCTCCCTCTCCCTTCCTCTCCGAAATCAATAAAAAAATGTCTTTTTAAAAAAAGTAGTAATAAATGGGAAACAAGTGTTGTTTTTTATATATTTGCTTAATCCTTCAAATTCCTCCCTGGCTTTGACTTTCACACCACCCTAAGCCAAGAGCTTTATATCCACCACTACAGGATTTAGTTTGAGTTAGCTTCCTCAAGAAGCCTTCCCTGATATTTCAAGGCTGGGTTATATATTCCTCCCATAAAATTACACAGTGCATCTTCCCAATATGACATTTATCACACTGTATTAATATCTTTATTTTTATTCATTTTTGCATCTTTCCTAGAAGTTAGTGGCTAAATAGCAATTATTAAAGGTGTGTTGTGCGATGATATGTCTGAGTTTTAATCTTTTACTATGTCTCCCAGAAGTTTCAGAAAATGTCAGTCTCTGGTTCAAAAATATTTCAAAAGAATACTGAAAAGAAAAACAGAAACTATGTATAATATGTTTTATCACATACTTTGTTTTCCAGAATATCAACTCTGTTTTCGCTAATGGATATAAACCAGTAAGTAAATCTGTCTGTTTACAAATAGTATTTATAGAAAATGAGTTTCACCCCCTCACTAAATATACACTGAAGTATATATTTAAAGACATAGCCTGAAATTCTTAGCCTACCCACAATCCTTAGTCTTGACCCTGATCCCAAATTCTTAGTCTACCCACAATCCCCAGTCTTGCCCCTGATCCCAGCACACAGCACCAACACACAGCAGGCCTGAAATAAATAGTTTGTTAAATGAATGAACCCCCCCAAAAAAGTTTTAAAGCATGTGACTGATATCTTCTTATATTAATTTCATTACCTGCATACTCATAAAACCAAGCCAGGCACTTCTTGCTTGAAAAATGTTCCTCTCCACTTATTAGTCTAGCAGAGGGTTGGGATCTGCAATAGCTTAGAAAACACACAAATGCCTAAGAATTTTATAGTCTCAACTTTTAGTGAAAAGCTAAGTTCAATACCATCTATGTCAATTCAAATTAAACAAAGTATTTTTTATTTTATTTTTTACAGCTGGTGTAATGGGAAAAAATAGAGTTAAGTATTTGTAATTTGAGACAGTAGTCTATACATAAAAATGTGTGGCTAACAAAACCCAAATGCTACTTTGCTCACTATCAAATTCCAAAAATATCAACAAAAACTAATTCCCCAGATTTCAAGACCACACAGAAGTTTAACCAAATGGTCTCAATGCAGGACTGGCAGTTGGAAAGTATAAATCTTTATAATTCTTCTTCTGAATTGCATGGACATCGTACTTGTGTATAATAGATACACACTTGAAAACAAAATCTTACAAAGTATATTTTGATAGTTAATTTATCAATATTTAAAAATAAATATTAGAGTTGTTTATCATCTACCAAGTTTAAGTAGATATTTAAAGATAAAAGACAATTTAGGACCTAAGTATATAATTAAATTCTACAGATTAAAAAACAACAGCCAAAAGACCCCTAAGGATATCATTAATACAAATAATTGGGACAAAGCTATTTGATTCTGTTTTCTTTTTTCATAAAGTCATTTAAAGTTAAGTTCATAAATGGCCTCTAGGATATAATGAACTTCAGAGAAACTTTTCTTGAACTCAAATAGTTACACTACCACAATGACATAGAAATGCTATAATTCTGCAACTGAGTAATGTAAAATAAGGGTACCATATTTAAAAGTTTATGTTGATAGAGCAAAGTATCACTTGAGTTATATTGACTGCTTAGCTTTTTTAAGTAATTACTTTAAATCATTTTGACACATTATATACTTAAGGTACCTACAAGTTAAGAGTAATACAGAACTATTTGCATGTTCCATAAAAATTGAGCCATGTCAAATTCTAGCATGAATTACCAAGAGGCATAAAAAAAATCATCTTTCACAGGATTAGACCAAGAAATATACTTAGGCTCTGTTTTCCCAAACAGCTTAATAAAGGGGAAAAAAAAACAACACAACTGAACCAATCACAAAAAGAAAGACGAAGACTAAGTAAGTTACCCACCTCACATTTTAAGCATAACTAAGTAGAGTTCTATTACTATCTTTCGCCTTTATAATGCTGGCTACAGTCTCCTTTTGATGGCAGCATCTGAAGTTGTCACACCAAGTGCCAACCACAGACACAGTGAGACACTCCATAAGAATTCGGAAACTCACTCCTCGCACCTAAATGGCAATCATCTTTTACATTATATAATGTTGCGGTGATGCCGCAATGACACGTTACAATGGGGTCAGAGAGCTACAACTACAGCTCTGCTTTGTTTCCTTTTTCTTCAAGAGGACAGAGTGCAATAGCTCTCAATTATTAATATTCATATTGAGAGCGAGCAGCATCCTGGATGCTAGAAGAGAAAACGCACGCAGGGGTTTGCCAATCAGGCGCACAGGGACGTGGCGCAGGTGGAGGCACTGGACTTCCAGGAAAGGGGCTCCTGTTAGTACCCGGCCTCCTGCTGGGGCCCTGGGGTGAGGCCCCGACAGGTGGAAGCCCACTTCTACATGGGGAGCTTTCCTCATCCTTCCCATGGCAGTTGGCAGGTCAAGATTTCCCCCGTTTTGCTCCTTTCTTCACTCTACAAAGGAATTCTAGACGTGACCCTGCCGCGATCTGCCGGGAGAGAAGGCGGAGGAGGGGTTAAGGCCGCAGGGGTGAGAGCAGGAGCGCACGGACCTGCGCACCGTCTCCCCACCTCCCGGGCGCGCAGCCGGCCGCGGGGGCCCCGCCACCCCTCCCCGGCGCGGGGCACACGCACCCAACACGAGGTGGGTCCGGCGCAGACCCGCGGCGCTCGGCGCCTACCACGTAGGTATATTGGGGGGTGGGGGGCGCCTCTCCCCAACTTGAGCCTGGGAGACCCGATCCGCCCCCTGCCCCTCCGGCCGCCCAGCCGAGGAGGAAAGACTGAAGCGTGGGGGGAGGTGGTACCTGGAGATTTTACACTTTTTGAGGCCTCCGTCTTCCGCTGCTGCCGCTGCCACGCCAGACGATTTTCTCTTCTTCTTCACCGGCATCTTCCGCCCTCCCCGGCAGGGCGGGCAGGGGAGCCGGGGGAGGGGTCGCTGTCCGCGGAAGGCGCCTCAGCGCTGGCCCCGGTGCCCAGAGACAGCAGCCAGCGGAGGAGCAGAGTCTCCAGCCCGCACCGCAGCTTCCCGGCCCGGCCCGGCCGCTCCCACGTCTCCTCCGGCTCTTCCTCTGCTCGGGGCACCGCTGGGCACTGCGGCTCGGCCCCTCGGGGAAGGGAGAGCGCGCGGGTTGGCCGGCACCGCCAGTCAGACTCCGGGAGCAAGAGGCGCAGTCTGACCCGGAAGCGCACGGCACGGGCCGGAAGTGACGCCGCGCAGAGCCGGGCCCGGGAGGGGCGGGGCGCAGCTCCGGTGGCTCCGCGTTAGCGGCCTCGGGCTGGAGGACGCCGAGTCCCGGGCGGGGAGACATCCGGCTCTGTGGGCCCTCTGACCGCCTTGGTGGCCTTTCTCGGGAAGCCTCCATCCCCCTACTGCTGGTAAGTCTCCTCCAAGAAGTGTTTTATGAAACCACTAGTGCTTTGGCCTTAAAAATAACCTGGCAAAGTAAACCAAACTTCCCCTCGGAGCTCTTCCATCCGCCCGCCCGCCCGCCCATCCATCCATCCATCCATCCATCCATCCATCCATCCATCCATCCTTCCATCCTTCCATCCTTCCATCCTTCCATCCTTCCTTCCACCCACCCACTCGGGAACCTCACGTTCATTGTTAATTCTTACATGCATTTCTTTCTGGGCCCGCTGCCAGCAGCCGCCCACTCTCACATCCCTCCTTGTCCCTCACCACTGTGCCTTGTTAAAACTTGGCTTACTTTTCTCACCTGCCAGGTAAGAAACAGTAGGGAGTCGCTGACCTAGTAAAGAGGAATTTGGGGAGCATTTCTAAGGGGCCTTCCCTCAAACTTTTACCTCAAACACTGGTAATGACTTCATCTTCACTTCAGTGAAAATATTGTTTATAAATAACGGTTGTTGCATATAAAAATTATATAGTAGAAGTCGCTTTAGTCAATATATATATATATATATATGTAAAATAAGTTAACATCTGTAATCCAAAGTGAGATTATAGAGAAAGAAAGTGTCTTTAAATTCAGTAACAGCCCATGTGGTCCTAGTGAGATGACTTACACCTGGACACTCATTTGGACAATCAGAATATCCTATTTTCTTAGGATTAATTGGTTCAGAAGGACATATGATCCAAACCAGGCCAATCAGTACCAATGACATGAAACTGAACCATCAGGAATCAACTTATTTCCTATGGATTTGAACCTGAGAGGATGCAAGAATAAGCCCAAACTCAGAAAAGACCAGAATCAAGTAGAAAAACAAAACAACAAAAACAAATGATTGTCTGGTATAAATAAGGCCTGAGTCCATGATATCCCCAGAAAATATGAGTTACATGAGCCATTAAAACTCACCGTTTTGCTTATCAGTTCTCTGTTACAACCAAAAGAAGATTGTTCTGAATGCTACTGTAATCCTTCAACTCAATTAAAAATGCATGAGACCAAAACATCAGATCTGAATAAAATCCAGTCTCTAAAAAATACCATCGGTATGTAGGGACAGTGGAACATGTTAACATTCAATGCAGTCGATCTAGACTGTCAGAAATTCTACAAGAAAAATGACCCAGAGTCTGCAACAAGGTATTAGAGAGGGAAGGAAATTTTCAAGGATACATTAATCATTTTCCATATTTGAATCTTGAGTTAAAAAAATGTTGAATAGTATGACATTTATAGGACAATTGGAAATTTGAAAACTAGCTGAATATTTGATGAAATTCTAGAACAAACAAAACTTACAAGGCAGTATATCAGTAATGCTTGGAGACTAGGACAGGGTGGTGATAGAGAGAAAAGATTGACTGTAAAGAGGCAAAGGGAACTATATTGAATAACAGACATATTCTGTCTTGTTGAGGTAGTGGTGTACATATTTGTCAAAACTCATTGAACTGAACAATTAAAAATATATGCCCTTATGATATGAATATTATTCCTCAATAAGTTGAAATAAAAAGTGCAAATAGCCCAGCCAGTGTGGCTCAGTGGCTGAGTGATGACCCAGGAACCAAGAGGTCACAGGTTCAATTCCTGGTCAGGGCACATGCCCAGGTTGTGGGCTCAATCCCTAGTAGGGGGTGTGAAGGAAGCAGCTGGTTGATGATTCTCTCATCAATGTTTCTATCTTCAAATTTCCAATCTTCTTCTATAATAAAAGCAAAACATGCAAATGTGACCGTTACCACCAGCCAATCAGAGCGGCTATATGCAAATTAACCCAGCCAAGATGGAGGCCAACAGCCAATCAGAGCGGCTGTATGCAAATTAACCCAGCCAAGATGGAGGCCAACAGCCACGGAACTAGAACAAACCAAAGGGTTCTGTTGCAACTGCCTGCCTATG
>PVJC01052092.1:0-11254 GCA_004026665.1 Murina feae
AAGGGGCTGGTGGCCTGCTTGGTGGCTGCCCAGGCCCTTTGCGGGGCATCGTGGAGCGGGAAAGCAAGGCTGCAGGGGCCGGGGTCCTGCTTGGCAGCTCCCCAGACCCCTTGGCGGCACCGGGAAGTGGGAAAGGAAGGCAGCAGGGGACGGGTGAGTGGGAAAGAGTTGGCGGCCTGCTTGGCGGCTTCCCAGGTCCATTCCGAGGATCAGGGAGCAGGAAAAGGCTGGCCTGACCACGAGGGGGGTTTTCCCTGCTTTCTGGGGGCTGGAGGAAGATGGGCAGTAGGCAAGCTTGGGAGGCAGGCCGCACCCAGCCCTGGCCACGCTCAAAAAAGAGAACAACATGCAGGGGAGGGCAAGAGTCTGAGAGATCAACTTAGAGGGGGTGCCTGCTCCAAGCCTCCACAGTGTGCCTGGGACAGGCCCCCAGCAGGTAGACACACACAGGAGGACTGCTCCGAGCCTCTGATGCGGCTGGGGGCAGGTCCCCACTGGCCACACACACACACACACACACACACACACACAAAAGGCACCTGGCAGACTGGGGCCATCATAGGACATCCACTGAGGGGTCCCAGACTGTGAGAGGGCACAGGCCGGGCTGAGGGACTCCCTCCACCCCGAGTGCACAAATTTTTGTGCACCGGGCCCCTAGTCTTATAATATTTCACACAGCAATATTTTTTGCTTATGTGGTGTTAAATGCAAAAGCAGAGAAGCTCCTATTGAATGCTTAGCACAGAATTCAGTGTCACTCTTTGAAACATCTCTGAAAATTGCCTCTCACTGTTTGCCAAGGAACGAGATCTTGGCCTGGGCCTTTCTTTTGTTCAGGGTCTATTTGTAATCGTGGTTGCAGTTAGTGGTGGTGAGTTCATTATTGTTGAGAAAAAAATCTCAGAGTGGGGATGAGAGAGGGAAAGAAAGAATGAAGAAAGGAGGAGAGACAAGGACAGGAGAGAAAGAGTAGGAAGAACAGGAGAAATTGGAAATTAGAAAAGGAAATAGAAATAGAAGGAAGAAAATGTGGTGGTGGAAGATAGGAATGAAAGAAGGAAATGCAGGTAGATTTGGACTCTGTGGGCTGGAGAAACATTCATACCAGCAGTACTGAACATTTCCTTAAAGTCTCACCCTCTGGATCCGGATCTTTCCTTTGCTGTAGGTAGGAATCTGGTTCTCAAAGCCTGGTTTCCAGAGCAGCAATAGCAGCATCACCTGGGAACTGGTTACAATGCATCTGGCCCCACCCCAGACACCCTAAATCAAACGCTGGGGAGGGGACCCAGCCCTGTGGGTTTTCACAAGCTTTTCAATGGATCCTGATGCAAGTCCACATGAGAACCACAGCTGCAGGACGTTCTTCTAGGCACCAAACTATTTTTAGGAATAACCTGGCAATTAGGGAGCATTTATATTTATAGGGGACTCAGCCTCTACCTCTACCTCTCTGTGCCTTCTCTAGCCCTCTGTAGAACAGAGACAAACATTGACTCACAGAACCGTTATCTCTGCCAGGAGACAGGCTTCATTTTGGGAATCCACCCAGGAAGGCAAAGTCGGTTCCCCTTGACCACACACCATGCCACAGGTAATATACAGATTCCATATCCCAGCAGCTAGGGCCTGAGCCAGGCGGGTGATGTGGAACATCGGACATATATCTCAGTTCTCATGTTTCCCCCGTTGACACATCACTGTCAGTGAGACAGTGGGGATCATTAAAGAGTTTATTTTCATCCTTATTTTATCATTTACAGCACATTTTTCCACTGAGAGTTCTGACCATATAAAAGGTTGTTGATTGAATCACCAACCAAATTAGCACTGTTTCATTTCATCCGCCTGGTTTTCTTGTCTTGACTGGAGATAGAACAGTAAATTCAAGTCATCTTAAGTAGATATTGGAAATATAAACCTAATATGTTCTTGATGCTCCTGTGGCATAATTATAATTTAAAATCAAAGTTCTCGTATCAGATCACATTTTTTTAAGGTTAAAGGGTTGTATTTATCAAAAAGGAGAATTGGAAACGTAAAAGTCCTCCTCCTTCATTTTCAGTATGGGCCATTGTTTAAGGATCTGTTCTATTGCTTGCTGATAAATATTTATCATGGTTAAGTGAACAATCATTTGGAGACAGATACCGTTTTATGATGTAGCTTCTCAGGGTGTCCTAATTGTGACGCTGCCTCGCTGTTCCATGTTTTATCGGAATATGCAGGCATATACTTTATGAGGTTGGGTAATGAAGAGAGAGAGACCCCAATAAACATATTTGCTAAGAGTAATGGTTATCTATAGCTCAGCCACCCTCCGTTAGTACAGCCTCCATTATACAATACAAGGCAAGCAGTTCATAGCTCAATTAGACCTAACTTGCTTCATTTTTAGGCATTATGTTATTCTAAATTAACACTATATTTCATATTCTCCAGGTCTGACTATTAACCGGATTTTGGAACCTTCAGGGCTTATTATTTAGTAATCCCTGAAGCTCTCAAGTAGGCATTTTTAAATTCGTGCATTATAACAGATTAGAAATTAGCTAGAAAGCATGTTAAATAACCTACTGCCTTTGTTTTGCTAATTGTGCTAGCAGAAATAAAAAAGAAAATGCAAGTGAGGTCAGATCTGGGAAGGCACAAATGAAGCTGCTACCTGGCTGGTTGCTGACTGTTGCTGAAATAGGGGTTATTCAAATGAGAAAATAATTTTTGAAATCTCTGTGGAATGTCACAAAGCCTAGCACACAGACCAGGAATTGTTTTCTCTTGGTGCTTTAAAGTTTTCTGCAATAAGAATGCATTTCTAATGTAAGCTGTGGAAAAAAACAAACAAAACAAAACCAAAAAAAAACAACACAAAAAAAAGGTGAGGCCTCACTACAGATAAAAGTGATAAGACATGCAAATGATTTGAAACTGGTGATCCATTAACTCCTAGGAAATATCTCCATGTTCTTCATCCTTAATTGTTAATCAGGAATAGAAAACTTAGCGAAAACCTTAATTCACAAAGATTATTTATGATGAGTCAGTGTATCAGTTGCTCTTTTTCTTTAGTATATTGTTTAGGGATGATTCTGACAAAGCCGACTTTCCCAGGTCTCCATGCACTAACTCACTTCAGTTCTATTTTTCCTTCCTCTATTGCATAAGAAATTACTGTATTTAGAGAACAGAAGATTCTGCCTTCATTGTATACATTTAAACCTTGTCACCTGTGTCTTCCTGGGGGAGGTAAACTATGAGCCACCTCCCCATCTGCTCCCTCCAAATATCCCTCCTTCTGGTCCAGAGTCAGTGATCCCAGTGCGTATTTGGCAATATCTGGAGGCTTTTTTGGTTGCCAGGATTTGGGGAAGTGGTGAGAGAGGAGGAGTGATACAGGCACCTAGTAAATAGAGACCAGGGAAGCTACTTACCATCCTATAGTGCAGGAAACAGCCCTCCCACCCTTCTACTCCTGCAAAATAAAGAATTATCCAGCTCCCATATGCTGGTACTGAGAAACCCTCTTCTAGCCACACCTGATTACTGGAAGGTCACCAACTGTGCTTTGCACATGCAATGCTGTCACCTGCCTAACATTTTCTTTGCTAATTCCTTCTCATGCTTCTGGACACCCAGAGCACCGTGTCTCTTTAAGAAACCTTTGCTGACTCCCATAGTGTCCTATGGCAAAACCTGCCCTCCCTTCTGCCCCAGACACAGACTTTCCTTGAACAAACTTTAGTCTGCTCCTCTGAGCCAGTTCTCAATTAGGCCCTGACCTTGGCCCCATCCTTGTCAGGTCTGCATAGCCCAGTCTCAGCAAGAATCCTGCTAAGTCAGTTTAAAGAGAACCCCTCCACCCTTGACATCTGATCTTCCAAGCCTGCCTGCAGCAAGAATCCTGTTAAGTCAGTTTTAGCAAGACTCCCCCCTACCATCAGTATCTCTCCTCTTAGAAATTTTTCATCCACTGATGACTCCCCTCCCTCTTGCCCCTCTCCCCCATTCACGGCTATAATTCCCTGTGGTCTTTATTGTGCTTGGAGTTGAGTCTGATCTCTCTCCCCTATTGGTATGGTCTTAACACCTATGAAAATATTCCTAAATAAAGTCTTTTGTACTATTTTAAGAAATGTCAGAATAATTCTTTCTTTAAAACACCCTACCCACTATGCTGACAACTCTCAGCAGGTCAGGACCATACATATAGTGCACAGGGTAGTCACCTAAGAAATATTTGTTAAATGGAGATATGAAAGCCTTTGATGGAAATAGGACACATATATCGAAATATTCATAGTCCCAAACTCAAAGGATACACATTACCTGGCTCTTTGTCTTTTCTCCTCCATCTAGGCATTTTCCAGCTACAGCTGGGATGGAAGTATGAATACACTTCTACCATTAAGTGCCTGAATTATTTAAGCACTGCCAGTCATTCTGTATAAACCATACAGTAGGATGCATTGCATATGCCTACGCTTCAAGAGTGCCCATCAGCCTACCCTGGATGGCTTGATGCTGTCTCTTAGCATTGTGTCAATACTTGAGTATTTTCGAATATTGCATGCAGCCGAAGCCTTTGTGTTCAGGCTTCTGCAGGCATTATCGTTTGTGAAACCAGGCCCCAATCTATATGTCCAATGCCATTGCTAGACCCCCTTTGATAATCCTCACTGAGCAGACACACTCGATACATCTTCACTAATGGGTTCTGACTTCATAAAATGTATTAATGGCTTCTTTTTGAAAGTAAGAGTCTTTGAATACAAGTCTTTATTGCTTTAGAAGTTCATAAAGGTTAAAGCAGAGTATGTCCCCTGGTGTTTGTACTATAGGGGGATAGATATGCACTGGGGCCCCATGTGTCTAATGTCTGTGATTCCAGATTCAAGGCTGCCTGGTAGAATGTTTATGTCTGATGTGTGTTAGCTCCTTCTTTGCAAAAGACTTGCAGTCATTTCATTTGCAAATAACTTTGTCACATGACAAAGACAACAGAAAGGAAAACTTGAAATTGGCCTACCGGATGCTTTAAAAAGCACCATCTCACTTAATTCTTGCAGCAACCCTGAAAGAGAGAGTTGTTATTAGCTCCCAAGCTGCAGATAAAGAAACTGATGTATAGGAAGAACCTGTGGTTGATCTTGATTCCTGAAAGAACTCCCAGGACTTTTCATGGTCCACTTCTCCATCTTTCTCTCAATTATAACACAAATGGAGGAGAAGCAACAGCTTTTACCTTCAAGACTTTTGGAATATTTGAAAGAATTTCTTAAAGGATGTAGGGAAACCATGGTGCCCTTAGCTGCAATCCTCGCCAAAAGGGCAGATTGCCTTTATGGAGCTTTGTTCTCATCAATTCTTCACTTTGCAAGAAGGCACAATAGAGTGATGCCTGGCTGACATCCAATCATTAAGATTCCCTGCATGTGGGTTCTAAGACATCTAACAAACTCTTACATGCATCACTTGTAGATTTATAGTTATTCCCCTTCAACTATAGGGGCCATATGCCTGAGTCCCTCGTCCCTGTCTTAGGAAACTTTCACTTGGGGACACAATGGGTCACTAGTGGAGCCCCACAAATATGTTATTTATGACCTTTATGAATCAAGAAGACGATCTGAATTTCATCCTTCTTAAGTTAAGGTATGAGAATCCCTCATTTTCTCTGGTAGAGTTCTATGCTAGAGGTTATCAGAAGTCACAGGAAATCAAACCATATGCTTAGAGCAAAACAAACACAAATATTATTGAGTAAAATGCCTCTGTTGCATGATTTTTTTAGCAATAGAACAGGAGTCTTTAAGCACCCTACCCCCACCCCTGGGGATTTTCTTTGTTATGAGAGATACGTCCATAGAAGACTTAAAAAATCCAGCCATGTGGACATCATATTATTCATTTTTATTTGTCTTCCAGAGCTCGCCAGAAACCTTTTAGATCTCTCTTCTCAAAAGCCTTAGCGAGACATTATAGATGTATGTTGCTTTGTTGCAGATAATATGCACCTTGAAAAGCAATTATTTGACCCTCACCTCCAGGTTTTTGTCACAGCTCCCCCACCAGACACACATATCCCTGGGTATACCACAGGAGTATCCCTTTACATTCCAGTTCATTTTCTCTCCATTTCCATGATCACTTGCAAGTTCCATTGCAAAGAATTACTGCCTTCTCTGTTAGCCACCATATATGCCTGTTTTAGTTCTGGTTTTCCAATTTCCCTTTTTCCCAACTGGGGTAACAGGTATATATTGCAAAATGGATACTTATCTTTGTTTGGTGTGTGTTTTCTAAAGAAGAGGTGGGGATTTTTTTTTTATTGTACTTGATTTGATTTGATTTGATTTGATTGTTTAGTGTGTGTGTGTTTTGTTTGTTTGAGAGAGAGAGAAACGGGGAGGGATATCAATGTGAGAGCACAACATCAATTGTCTGCCTTCTGCAAGACCCCCACCAGGGATTGGAAATCGAAGGGCAAGCCTTTGGGGCACTGGACAACACCCAATCAACTGAGCTACCTCAACGAGAGGCCCTCATCTTTGTTTAATATGTACATGGAACTGAATATAGTAGTTCCCCCCTTACCTATGGGAGATACATTTCAAGACCCCCAGTGGACACCTGACATTTCAGATAATACTGAACCCTATACATAATATGTTTTTTTCTTATACATACATATATACATACATATGTTTTCACTTAAAGGAAGCACTTTATTGCTTATCTTTAGTGTATCTGAATTGCCAGCATCACACTACTCTTGCGCTTTAGGGCCGTTGTTAAGTGAAATAAGAGTTGCTTGAACACAAGCTCTGTGATACCGAGACTGTAGATCCGGTCACCAAGAAGGCTGCTAAGTGATGAATAGGCAGGGGGTATATGCATCTTGGACACGCTGGACCCAGGGATGATTCACATCTCAGAGTGGAGTGGGATGAAGTGAGATGGTATGAGATTTCATCAGGCTACTCAGAATGGTACACAGTTTAAAACTTATGAATTGTTTATTTCTGGAATTTTCCATTTAATATTTTCAGACCACAGTTGACTGTAGGTAACTGAAACAGCAGAATGCAAAACTGCAGTTAGAGGAGGGCTACTGTAGACGTAGAGGGTAATTTCAGGTAGCAGGCACTCCTCTGGGGCACTGAAGACCCTGTGGTCCCCTGGGGACATTTTGCAGTGACTGGAGACATTTTTTGTTGCCACAATATGTTAGGGGTGGGGAAGATGCTGGCATCTAGTAGGCAGAAGCCAGGGATGTTGCTGAATGTCCCATGATGCACAGCACAGCCCCCAAAACAAAGACAGCCATCTACAAATGCCAGTCATGCTGAGGTTGAGAAATGCTAATATGGGAGAAGGTATGATTTCATTCTTCTCTTCACTACTGTCAATTATCAGTCAAGCTGCTAATACCTTTCTCTTTTTAGTCTAAAGTTGTGGTTTAACATATGCAAAGTTAAATCATGTGATATTAGACGCAATCAGTGGAGCTCACTGATCTGAGAAATGTACTCTTCTTAGCTGGCAGGGAGGCAAACCCTACATTAAAACATCAGAATTTTGTCCTAACCAGTTTGGCTCAGTGGATAGAGCATTGGCCTGCGGACTCAAGGGTCCCTGGTTCGATTCCAGTCAAGGGCATGTACCTTGGTTTTGGGCACATCCCCAGTAGGGAGTGTGCAGGAGGCAGCTGATCGATGTTTTTCTCTCATTGATGTTTCTAACTCTCTATCCCTCTCCCTTCCTCTCTGTAAAAAATCAATAAAATATATTTTTAAAAATCAGGATTTAAATGTAGTTTAAAAATGGGAAGATGAGGAGTTGGGGCTGGGGTCAAAGAGGTCACCTGGAGAGCTGAAGTGAACGTGATCCTGTGTTTAAGCTACAGCCAAACTGTTGAGTGTTCTGCCAACGCTACAAAAGAGCCACAACCTTGGGAGGCCTTTCCTCCCTCTCCTCAAACAATACCTTTCACTTGTCAGGGGAGCAGCTTTCATGGAGAAATGTTAGACAACACGTCAGTCTAGCTTTCCGTGGCTCACTCCCGCATCCATTTGAAATTCAGTACAAACCCATAAATTCCACTTTGCTTCTGGTAGCAGCCTGCATGGTGTGTATATTGAGCATTAGAAAAGCAGTAAATCCAGCCCATTTATTCACATTAACCAGCAAAGGCAGCCCACATGCCCACGGAAGTGCTAGAAATTACTGACATGGCCTTCTAGACCATGAAAAGATGGAAGCATATGGCAGAATTCATACGTGAACAGATTGCTTTTTCTCATAAGAACGCTTTATTAGAATATCAGCTATTATGGCTTACTGAATGTACTGTTCCTTCTCTTGCTGTAAGCCCCGAGTCACCACACCCCAGTTTTGTGGGGGTTTTTTTCCATTGCATTCTGCTATGTATCTCACACCTACTCCTTGCTGTTTCTAAATGGCCTACTTAAACCTTGAGGTGGGTCCTTCAGTTTCCCATAAATTAATAACACATCTATGAATATTTCCCAGCTGATTTTAGAAGCCCCAGTCTATTCCAATACAAGAACCGTAAAAACGAGGGATAAAGCAAGCTTCTTCTTTCAAATGCTCTTCCAATATGAAGCAAAACATTATTAATCTAGACTGCTTGCTACTTTCATTTTTACCATGTTTGCTGCTCATGGGATTACAGGCACAAAGGTTTCATAAATTTCATATGAAATATGAACATTTGTTGTCAAAATACTGTTAAGCTATGAAAGCCCTGCTAGTATAAGCTCCATTTTTAAAATATTGTTATTATTCTAGTATTTATATCCACAGGCGTTCACATGTTCTGAGTTCTGGGGAGCAAAGCTTTCTCTCCCCCACTTCTTTGTAATTCTCTCTGTCCCCCCCCCCTCCTTTCATAAGTAGGAAACAGGAAATCAGACAGTGAGTGAGTGAGTGAGTTTCTATGCATCTTGCCATATCCGTGATGTTGACATGCTATGACTTTGGGGGGCACATCGCTGCCCTTATTTGCCATTAAAGCAGCTTGTCATTCATGGGAGTTTAGCTGACTGCATCAGATAGTACCACCCCACTCAGGGCCCACCCATGAGGCTGTGGACTGCTAAGGAGGGTTCAGGGGGCTGGATCAAGATAGCAGAGCCAAGCTGGAAAGGCAGTCTTTGTGGAGAGCAGCCAAGATCACAGTTGGAAAGAAAACAGCATATTCTAAATCAGAGGGGCTGTACTCGAAAGGATCCAGGAAATGAGGGCAAAGTTGCTAGCCAAGAGAATCAAGAGCCAGACAGAATTAATCTAGGGCAAAAACAAAGCAAAATCATAAAATGAAATAAAGCCATCCACTGAGCATTGACCAGGTGCCAAATATTTTAATGACCCAGGAGCGTGCACCAGATATTCTGTGGAAGGGCTAGTGCAACTTTTCACAGGCGCTGCACTGAGTCCAGTGGTTCTCAAAGGGGGTCCTCAAACCAGCAGCAGCAGTATCACCTGGGAACTTGTTAGAGATGCAAATTATTTTTGTGTTTTTAAATTTCAGGATTAGTTCAGTTCTATTACAAAATATGACAGTATAAAACACTCTATTATTTTAGTAGGAAAATGTTGCAGGATGTGAAATTCTATATAATAAAAGACCAATATGCAAATCGACCAAACAGCAGAATGACCAGTCGGTATGATGCGTGCTGACCACCAGGAGGCAACACTCACTGCAGGAGCTGCCCCTGATGGTCAGTGTGCTCCCACAGGGGAGCAAGGAGCGGGCCTAAGCCAACAGATGGACATTCTCCAAGGGGTCATGGACTGCAAAAGGGCTCAGGCCAGGCTGAGGGACCCCCCCTTCCCCAAGTGCACTAATGTTATGCACTGGGCCTTTAGTATAGTATAAAGATATGATTCTGTAACAAGGTTGATTTACTTTTCTTAGCAGAAAAAAATTACTCTTTATTAAGAAAAGTAGGGATGCAAAATATTTTTTTAAACTTTATTGTTCAAAGTATTACAAAGTATCCGTTTTCCGTCCCTTACACCCCCCCCCCCCCGCAACTTCCACCTCCTTCCCAGGTCTTCCTGCACTATTATTTGTCCATGGACTATGCATATCCTATATAATAAAACCTTAATATGCAAATCGACCAAACGGCGGAATGACTGGTCGCCATGGTGCACACTGATCACCAGGGAGCAGATGCTCAATGCAGGAGCTGCCCCCTGGTGGTCAGTGCGCTCCCACGGGGGAGCACCACTCAGCCAGAAGCCAGGCTCACAGCATGGCAGCACTAAGGACCCCTCAGGGGATGTCTGCCAAAGGGTCCTGGACTGTGAGAGGGCACAGGCCAGGCTGAGGGACACCCCCCCATACCCCAAGTGCACAAATGTCATGCACTGGACCTCTACTATCTAAACTAATAAAAGTGGAATAGTAAAATTAACCGTTTCTTCGGGACACCCAACAGCCAATCAGAGCGGCTGTATGCAAATTAGCCCAGCCAACATGGCGGCTGCCACTCACGGACCTGAGTAAACGTTTAGGCAGTGTCTGTTGCAGCAGGAGCGAAAGGGAAACTGTTTTCGGCCCTTGGCAGGCAGGCTCCGAAACATGTTTCAATAATGTAACAATCATAGAATCCTCCGGAGCTGAAGGAAACAGCAGACCTAGCCTGAGTCTAAAAGTATAACATTGTTGCAGTATAGACTCCGCGAGGTGAAGCAGAGAGGAGGCTTTGTTACACGTCTTGGCCGGCTTAAAGGAACAGTGTATCAATTATAGGAGATAAACCCCAGCAACCTGCATCCAGCCAGCCTTGCTGGGACGTTGGGTCAATGGGAGCTGTGGGCAGCCTTAAAGCCCCTCACCCAGGCTGGTCAGGCATGCCAGCAGGTGGACATCCCCCGAGGGGTCCCAGACTGCAAGAGGGCACAGGCCGGGCTGAGGGACCTCCCGAGTGCACAGAGCGGCTGCAGGGCGGGACAGCGCAGGACCCAGGACCCCTGAGTGGGAAACAGGCGGCAGGGTTGGAGGGCACCGGGAAGCGGGCAAGAGGCGGCAGGGTCGGTGGCCTGCTTGGTGGGCTTCCCAGGCCCTTTGCGGGGCATCGGGGAGCGGGTAAGAGGCGGCATGTGGTCAGCGGCCTGCTTGGTGGGCTTCCCAGGCCCTTTGCGGGGCATCGGGGAGCGGGTAAAAGGTGGCAGGGGGTCGGCGGCCTGCTTGGTGGGCTTCCCAGACACTTTGCGG
>PVJC01052093.1:0-11254 GCA_004026665.1 Murina feae
CCTTGCTTTCCCACTTCCTGGTGCCCTGCAAGGGGCCTGGGAAGCCCTCCAAGCAGGCCACCGACCCCATGCCGCCTCTTTCCCGCTCTTCAATGCCCCTCCAAGGGCCTGGGAAGCCCACCAAGCAAGCTGCCGACCCTCTGCCGCCTCTTTCCCACTCCCCGATGCCCCTCCAAGGGCCTGGGAAGCCCTCCAAGCAGGCCACCGACCCCCTGCCACCTCTTACCCACTCCCGGATGCCCCTCCAAGGGCCTGGGAAACCCACCAAGCAGGCCGCCGACCCTCTGCCACCTCTTACCCGCTCCCCGGCCCACCACCTTGCTTTCCCACTTCCTGGTGCCCTGGAAGGGCCTGGACAGCTGCCAAGCAGGCCACTTCCAACTGCCATAGGTGCCACTTCCAACTGCCGTAGGCAGGCAGTTGCAACAGAACCCTTAGGTTTGGTCTAGTTCCGTGGCTGTTGGCCTCCATCTTGGCTGGATTAATTTGCATACAGCCGCTCTGATTGGCTGTTGGCCTCCATCTTGGCTGGGTTAATTTGCATACAGCCACTCTAATTGGCTGGTGGTAACGGTCACATTTGCATGTTTTGCTTTTATTATAGAAGATTATATATTTAGGAAATTTACACCTTATCAGATGTACCTCTGGTGAGTTTGTTTTCCCATTCAGTGACTTCCTTTTCATTTTGCTACAGATTTCTATTTTTGTGCAAAAAGATTTTAAATTTGATGGAGTACCATTTGTTTATTTTTTCCCTGTTTCATTTGCCCAAGTGGGATATATCTGCAAAAATATTGTTACAGAATGTGTCTGCAATTTTATTGCTTATATTTTATTCTATAATTTTATGTTTTTGTGACTTAGACTTAGGTCTTTAATTTATTTTAAATTTATTCTTTTGTATGAATTAAGTTGGTAATTTACTTTTATTTCTTTGCATGTATCTGTGCTATTTTCACAAAAACCATTTGTTAGACTGTGTTTATCCAATTGCATGTTCTTGATTTCTTTGTCAAATATTATTAACCATAAAGGCATATGTTTATTTCTGTGCTCTCTATTATGATCTTTTGATCTATACTATGCCTGTTCTATGTAAATATCATGGTGTTTTGGTTACTATGTCTTGTAGTATATTTCTCAATATTGCTAAGGCTATTCATTGTCTTTTCTGGCTCACTATAAATTTTGGAATAATTGTTCTAGAACTTGAACTAGCACAATGGTATTTTAATAGACATTGCAATGATTCTGTAGATTATTTGGGGTAATATAGACATTTTAATGATGTTAATTTTTCCTCTTCATGAACACAGTATATGCTTTCACTTACTTGTATCTTCATCAATGTCTTTCTTTCATATCTTATAATTTTTTTGACTATACTTCTTATATCTCCTTGGTCATATTTATTCCTGGGTACCTTTATCTTGTTGCAATAGTAAATGAGATTGTTTCCTTAATTTCTCTTCTTGACAATTCATTATTGGAGTACAAAAATGCCATGATTATTTGAATATTAATTTCCTATGTCACTACTTTGCTAATCTTATTTATTAGATCTAGTATTTTTTAGTGAAGTCTTCAGGGTTTTCTATGTCATCTGCAAATAATAACAGTCTTAGTTTATCCTTTCCAATTTTCCTTTTATTTTTTCTTCTTGTCTGATGTCTGTAAGTAGTACTTCCAAAATATGTTCAATAAAAATGTTGAGTATGAACAACCCTGTCTTGTTCCTAATCCTAAGGAAAATGCTTTCAGTTTTTGCCCATTGAGTATGATGTTGGCATTGGTTCTTCACAATGGACTTTATTATGTTAAATTATGCTCCCTCTAGTCCACTTTGCTGAGAGGTGTTTTTTTTCATAAAAGGGTGTGGGATTTTGTGATTTTTCTGCATCTGTTGATATGAT
This sequence comes from Murina feae, assembly GCA_004026665.1. NCBI lineage: Eukaryota > Metazoa > Chordata > Mammalia > Chiroptera > Vespertilionidae > Murina > Murina feae. The sequence goes on from PVJC01052093.1 coordinate 1,917, forward strand.
GTGATTTTTATCTTTCATTTTTTATGCAATATATTAAGATTTTAAATATGAAAATATTGTACCAACTTTGCATTCCCAAAATAAATCTCACTTGATCATAGTGCATGATCTTTTTAATGTATTGCTAGACCTAATTTGCTAATATTTTGTCAAGGACTTTAGCATCTATGTTCGTTAGGATAATGGCCTATACTTTCCTTTGTAGTATCTTAATCTGGTTTTTGGAGTGAGAATATTGCTGGGTTCATAAAAAGAACTTGGAAGTGTTCCCTCCTCTTAGATATTATGAAATAGGAGGATATGTGTTAGTTCTTTGAACATTTGGTAAAAGCTCCCCTGTGAAGCCATTTGGACCAGGGCTTTTGTTTGCTGAGATTTGATTATTATTACTGCTTCTATTTCAATATTTGTTATTGATTTATTTGGTTTTGTTCTTCCTGATTCCGTTTTGGAAGAATGTATTTTTTTAAGAATTTGTCAGTTTGATCTAGGTTGTCTAGTTTGTTGTCATATAGTTATTCATAGTATTTTCTTATAATCCTTTGTATTTCTGTGATGTCAGGTGTTACTTCCCTTCTCACTTCTGATTCTATTTATTTTGGTCTTCTCTATTAGTTTTTTTTTTATTAATCTAACAGTTCATCAATCTTGTTTATTTTTTCAAAGAACCAGCTTTTGGTTTCATTGATCTTTTGTATTGTTTTTTATTCTATAGGTCATTTATTTCCACTCTGATTTTTATTATTTCCTCCCTTCTATTTTGGGCTTTTTGTTTGTTTGTTTTTTGTGGATTTTTTTTCAGGCTTCACAGTCAATTTAATTACCTCTAATAGTCTTTAAAAACCCACACATAAAGCCATGCCAAGGGGCCTCTCCTCCCCACCTGTTGTGGTGACATTTGTCCAGATGCCACCGCCATCCTCCACAGTGAAGTGATTCACCCCAGGGGAGCCAGGCCTGAGCACAGCTTGAGTCAGGCGCATGGAGCCTGATTGAGACAGGACAGGCAAGGGCCACTGGCTGGGTGAAGGGGCAGAGATCCAGGGTCCCAAGTGGCCTGGCTCCAGCCACCCTCTCCGTCTGTATTTGGTTTAGCCATTAAAAAAAATAAAGCGACAATTTCTGGCAGGGACCAGCTGTTGAACTGTCTTCTGTTAGAAATCTGGGCAGGGTGTGTCATCTCCTGTTCACCAGTCCTGCCTCAAAGGACATCTGCCCGTTTATCCCGCACAGGACTGCGAGCCTTGGTCCACGCTTTGCAGGTGGCTGCATTGTATAGGTGCTTCTGAAACCCAGAGGCCTTGCAGGCCTTCAGGACAGTGGTGTCCAGCACCAGCACAGGGCCCAGGCCAAAGACGTCACAGAGCTGCTCGTTGTTCTGGAGGTGGTGGTGCATGCCCTACCCCAGCACATCCTTCAAGGCGGTGTAGACTCGGCACTGAGCTCAGCTGTCCATGTAGAGCACCTAGAGGCCTAAGTGGATGGTCTCTTCCTCACAGTCGCCACTCTCAACAAAATGCATCCCGTGTGGAAAGTGGCCGGCTAGCGCCGGCGGTTGGTCTTGGCTCGGTACTTGTTGCTGTCAGTGGCCAAAGTGCGTAGAGCGCCGCAGAGGGCATCCATGTCCCAGTAGGTCGGGTCCTACTCGAGGTCCCTGGCGAGCTCAAAAAGCAGTGTGGTGGTCTCGTTGGTGGCAATCCGCAGGTTCACAGTGTCACTGGACAAGAGCTGGAGCAGCCGGAGCAGCTGCCTGTCAAGGATGGGGTTGATTTGGCTGCTGGGGCAGATAGTGAATTCCAATGCCCAGGCTTTCAGGGTGGCATGGAACAGGCTGGCAGGGGCTGTGGAGTCGCCCGCACTGCAGGACCGGCTAAAAATCCCTTCCAAGCAGATGAGGCAAGAGAGAAGGTCCTGGACGTCAGCGGCAGCCACGTAGCAGCTCAAGCCCAGAGCAGAAGCACAGTGGAGCCGGTGGAAGGGCTGGCCGCAGCATCAGTGAGCACCGACACCAGCAGGGACCGCAGGCTATGGAACAGCTCCTCGCTCTTGGGCCCAGGACCCAGCTGCACGCAGAGCAGGCCCAGCAGGGCGGCAGCCAGTGCCTGCTTCTCCCCCTTCCCTTTCTTGAGGCACTTTTCCAAGGCATCGGCCAGTGTGAGGCTGTGCTCCAGCAGGGAGTTGGTGAGCAGGAGGGACGCCAGGGCCGGGCGCAAGTTCTCAAGAGCACCTTTCCGGGTCTTGGCACTCTTATCTGTGAGGCAGTCCACATACTCCTTCAGCTTCTCCTCAAGGGCCTCCTGCTGGCCCTGCTCGTCCATGGCATCCCCACCCCCCATCAGGCTGTCCTCCACCGAGGTGCTGAGAAGCTGGAGCAGTGGTTTGTGACGCTGCGAGCCTCAGTGGCCACCTCGTCCTCACTGGAACCCGAGTCAGCCTGGGCACTGCTCTGAGCACTGCCTCCGGCGCTGGCAGCCCTTGAGGGGCGCGCTGCCCTTTCAGCGTGGGACATCCTGGGAGTGGGGAGCTAGGGCACGGGGTCAGGGGCCGGTGGACTGTGGTTCCAGACCAGCGAGAAGCTAACCGCTGAATGGAGCTGAGACTTAGGCCCGCGACGGGAGCCACACGCCATGCGCACCACCATCTTTGCTAGACGCCCCGCCCTGCTAGGCTTTTCTTGTTCTCTGTGCCATACAAGCACAGCCAGGTTCAGTGAACCGGAGGAGCGGAGGTGAAGGATTAAAGAAGACAGACAAGAGAATACACTTCAGACTAGGTCGGATTACTGTGCCTGGGTCAGGAAACAGTGACACAGCCTGCAAACCGAGGCTTTATTTTATAGTCAGAGCACATAAAGCAAAACAAGGGAAGTGGTCAGCGTGTTTACAATATTGTGAGTTTCACCTTGTTCTGGCAGCATTTGCTGCACCTCCTACAACACATTAGAAACCTAGGAAGAAATTAGGGAGGACCAATAAGGTTAAATTTAATTATACTGGGAGGGCTCTGCCCTCCAAGTTGGGACTTGTTTGTGGCCCTGCCACAGGTCAGTTTGAGGCTTGATCCTATAGCTGCTCTCTACAGTTCTCTTTCTAATTCTTTAAGCTGTAGGGTTAGATAGGTATTAGAAATTTATGTCTTGAGGTAGGTCTTTTTTCCCTCTCATAACTGCTTCCCTGTGTACACAGATTTTAGGTTTTTCTGTGTTCATTTTCATTTGTTTCTAGGAATTTTTAAATTTATTGTTTAACCTCATTGGTAACCCATTCATTGTTTAATAATATGCCTTTAACCTCTATGCGTTTGAATATTTTGGGAGCGTTTTTATTGTAGTTGAATTTTAGTTTCATGCATTGTGATCTTGGAAGATTCTGCATATGATTTCAGTCTTCTTCAATTTGTAGAGATTTGGTTTGTGTTCTAACATGTGATATATCTTTGAGAATGTCCTATGTGCGCTTGAGAAGAACGTGTTTCTGCAGCTTTATCAAAATATGTTCTGCACTTGATCTTAGCCAAAAGGCTGAGAAGCGATTCAAAATATGTTCTGTAAATGTCAAGTAATTACATGTGACCTAGAATGTCATTAGGCTTGCTGTTTCCTTCTTGATTCATTGTCTAGAAGATCTATCCAATGATGTCAATGGAGCACTAAAGTTCCCTACTATTATTGTATTGCTGTTGACCCTCTCCTTTAAAAGCCTTCAGAAATTTTCTTTTTGTATATATAAACTAGGGGCCCGGTGCACAAAAATTTGTGCACTCGGGAGGGGGTGGGGTCCTCAGCCCAACCTGTGCCCTCTCACAGTCTGGGACCCCTCAGGAGATGTCCACCTGCTGGTGTGCCTGCCCAGCCTGGGTGAGAGGCTGATGACTGTTTTCAGGCTGGCCAAGACCCCCAGTGGGAACCCTCACCCCATGGGAGTGTGGGAAGCCTGGGTGAGAGGCTGAGGGCTGTTTTCAGGCTTCCCACAGTCCCTTCAGGGTTCGGGTCCCTATTGGGGTGCCTGGACAGCCTGGGTGAGGGGGTGATGGCTGTTTGCAGACTGCCCACAGTCTCTTCAGGATTCAGGTCCTTACCGGGGTACCTGGCCAGCCTGGGTGAAGGTCTGTGGGCCATTTTCAGGCTGCCCACAGCTCCTGTTGACCCAAATGTCCCAGCGAGGCTGGCTAGAATCAAGTTTCTGAGGTTTATTTATCTTCTATAATTGAAACTTTGTTGCCTTAAGCAGAGGCCTAAGCAGGCAATGACGTCTCTTGTTTGCTTCAGCTTCATGGCTTCTATAATTGAATCATTATTGCCTTGAGCAGAGACCCAGCTGGCCTAGGCAGGCAGTTGCAATGGAATCCTCCTGTTTGCTCTAGCTCCATGACTGCCAGCCACCATCTTGGCTGGGTTAATTTGCATACAGCAGCTATGATTGGCTGGTGGGCTTGTCTTGGCTGGGTTGTGGCTTAGGTGTCTCAGAGTTATGGTTAATTTGCATGTTACTCTTTTATTAGATTAGATTGGCTGCTCCTATAATGGGTGCGTTATATCCTCTTGTGTGATGGCTCTAACCCCTTGCAAGCAAAAACAAGGTCACAAGCTGGGGCGGGGGGGGGGGCAGAGGAAAATTTTCCACTGCCCCCACGGCAGGAAGCATCGGTTAGAACAAGTGTTGCAAAACATTAGATAAGGATCATTGCCATTTCTGCAGAAACTTGCAATATCCAAGGCATAGATCTCCGTTCTGCTGAAGATCATGCTGTCTTTTGTGGTGAAAGTGAATAAAAGCTTGCTCAGCACCAAGGTCGGGACTGCTGCAAGCGAAGGGCTCCCTGCATGGAGACGCTTGCAGTAGTCCACTGGTCAGCGCAATAAATCCTTGCTTGCTGCTTAAGACCTAATTGGAGTTGGTGGTCTTATTCTCGTGAATACTGGTCCCCAACATTTGGAGGCGCGAGTGAGCTACCTGGCAGGGGTAAGAGGGACCCCTTATCTAGGGCAAGATGCTCTCACCCAGCAGGGGTGAGAGGGACCCCCTATCTAGGGCAGGATGCTCTCCCCCATCCACTACCGGGCAAGCAACAAGGATTTATTGAAAAATCCTGCAGGAGGTAAGGAGACGCCTGGTGGTGAGATCTCACACAGGGGAGTCAAGAGAAGGGCTGGATGCAGCATAACCTTCTGACTCCAGCCAGCGGTCATGACAGTGACCATGGCATCTGGTTAGTATGACTTTCGGTTGCAAAGGACGTGTCTGTCTGGTCTTTGTAGTCTTGGTGTTTGTCATCTGCTTCTATGTGCTCCCCATTGCAATGTTTTCTTAAGTATTTTCAGGACTTCAAGAAGAGAGCTGGAGACTACAGATGTGATGTTAATGCTTTTGATTTACAGCAATTCTGTGAATGAGAATGGCCCACTTTCCAGGTGGGTGGCCAGATGCAGGGTCTATCGATCTGACCAAGCCTACCAGGTCCATCGTGTCATATACGGCCACCCCAGGCATCCTGATCAAATTCCTTATATCCAGGTTTGGGTGGACATTTTGTCTGAGAAACCCCAGTGGATAAACACTTGTCTAAGCCAACAAAAACAATTGGGACAGAGACAGACAGTTCTGTTGGCCACTCTGGGGAAAGGGAAAGCTCAGCCCATTTTTTCAGAGCGATTAGGAGGAGAGTTCCCTGCAGGTTAGTGTTATAGACCCCCTGCAAGTGAAGACCACCAGAGAGCCAAATTATGGTTTTAGGAAGCCTTTATTTCGAACTCGAGTCCGGGCTCAGCGCTTCAACTGACATAGCAGTGAACAATGCAAGCCTCGACCTTCAGCAGTGAGTGCCTTTTATCACTCGCAGGGGAGCTTGGCACTCTGTGGTTAGATGCTTTGAACACAAGATGAGGGGGGGTTAGCTAGGGTTTGAGCAGTGGAAAATTTTAAACTTGGCTGCTAAGCATATGTGTGTTTTCTGTTAGACCCTGTTTCTTGCCTTGCGGTTCCTGCTGCAAGATGAGTTTTGGGTAAAGGAAGTTAAGTAAATATTATACCTAGCAAGGTGGTTTTATCTGTAGGTCACACGTGGCTAGAGCACAGCAAACCATATCCTTCTTCTTCCTCTGGGTCTGGTTATCACATTCCCTACTGGTCTTCTTGGGGAATCAAATCCTTGATTCCTGGGTCCCCCCACTTATATTTATTCTCCTGTATTATAGGCCAATAGTGAGTGTGTAATACTATTAACTTTATGGCTCGAACCCTTTCCTGTATAAGGGTCCTTAGGCTTCTGAGTACATATGAGCCTATAGTTAGGAGGAGTAAGGATAGAACTGCTGGCCCTGCCAGTGCTGTCACAAAGGTGTTTAGCTAGGGAGACCAGGAAAAAAGGTTTTTATACCAATTTTCTTTTTTGTCTTTTTTTTCCTTAAGTCTCTGCCTTAGCTCTGTTGACCCCCGAGTGATTAGTATAGAAGCAGCAGGCTTTCCCTAGGGCTAGACAGAGTCCGACTTGCTTAAGAAAAAGAAGATCAAGCCCTCTTCTATTCTGTAGAACTACTTTAGCCAGAGAGCTGAGGGAGGTCTCTAACATCCCTACGGTGTCCTCTAAGGTGCTAAGATCTGAGTCTACTTGCCTGATAAGCTCTGAGGCTCTACCTTAACTGGGTTACAGTCGCCCACTTTGTACCACCTTTTGTACAGGCTCCTGCCGCATCCCTGAAAATTCTCTGGAACTTGAGAAGAGGGTCAACATCTTTCTATAACGCTAGGGTTTTATAGCCCATGGCGCAATAAAATCCCTTTCTCTTCCACATTCCTTTCTCTCTACCTTGGGCAGATATAGTGTGGCGAGTGCCACAACGCCTTTTCAAGTCCTACATTTCCACAACCTCTCTCCACTGTTGGACTGTGTTTACCTTGGGTTTCCCCAAATACCTTGCATAAATAAAAATATATGGCAGGGGACCCCGCGGTGGTAACATTACCAATGAGTGCCCCATCGAAAGTCTGAGTTACTTCCCACCAGTAGATGACTGCCTGATGTGAGGAAAGAGCTCTAGCTGACAATGCTAGACAGTTCAGAATGAGTGCTGCCACACAAGCCGAACCTTTAAGGGGTCCTCGGAGCACTTGGTCTTCCATTCGCCCTCCTTGTCCTGGGCCTTCTTAATTTGGGTGCGATGAATCCAATGTCTCTTTCCCTCCTACTTTGACAGCTGAGGTAGTTCTCAGGATGACTGTGAAAGGCCCATCCCACCTTGGTTCGAGTGATGCTGGGTTGTGCTTCTTGATCCAGACCAGGTCGCCAGGCTGACAGACTGGTGGCCTTCTCAGATAATTGGAGTCAGCCTGGTCTTGGTAGGCAGCCTGCACCATCTGGTGGATGGCAGCCCGACTGGTCTGGAGAGCCTGTAGAGACTTGAAAGAAGATTTTAGTTAGAGATTGAGGCCAACTCTCAGCTGAGGGAGGAGTGGAGGTGGCCTGCCAAACATGATTTCAAAAGGGGTTAGCCCTTTGACATAGGGAGTACATCTCGTGCGGAGCAGAGCAAAGGGGAGGAGACTTACCCAGTTTTCACCAGTCTCTAACTTGAGTTTAGTTAAGGTTTCTTTTAAGGTTCGATTCATCCTCTCTATCTGTCCTGAACTCTGTGGCCTATATGCACAATGTAGTTTCTAGTAGCCCTTAATGGTCTTGGCTATTAATTGGGTGACATTAGCAATAAATGCTGGGCCATTGTCGGACCCCATATATAGCGGTAGGCCGAACCGAGGGACAATTTCAGAAATAAGCTTCTTAGGTACTACCTGTGCTGTCTCCCTCCTGGTTGGGAATGCCTCTGGCTAGCCTGAAAAAGTGTCTATTATTACTATCAGGTACCTGTAGCCTCCTTGGGTCAGAGGAAGTTCATTAAAGTCCACCTCCCAGTGTTCTCCAGGGTGGGAGCCCCGGAACCAAATCCCCTGGGGCTCTCCAGCGGTTGAGGGTCCTTGGTTTACCTGGGCACAAGGCCGACACCTTTTTGACAGATCCTTGGTGATCTGTCATAGCCGAGGGATATGGTATTCCTTCCTCAGCAACTCTGCCCGTCAGGTGCCTCCAAGATGTGTGTTCCGGTGAGTCTGACTGGCAATGGTCCGTCCTATTGTCTCAGGGAGGAAGACCCTCCCATCTGGGAGTTGTAACTGTTGTGCATAAATATCCAATGCAATGCCCAGATGTCGCAACCCCCAAGAACCACAAGGGAGCCTGATTCCGATGTAAGAACAAAAGAACCTTTACTCGAATTAACTTGGGGCTCCATCCCAAGCTGGATCTTGCAGTGGCGCGGCAGGGAGGAAGACCCTGAGTTTCAGGAGGACGGGGGTTTTATTGGGCTGGGAGTTGGTAAGTGGGATAATGTATGATTGGTCGAGGGAAGGGTCAGGATTGGTTGTGCAAAGGAGGTGGGATGCAGTCAGACTTGGGTCATTTCCTCTGCATCCCTATTGGTCGGTTGGGAAAGGGGTTGTTTAACAACAGGGAACTTCGGGGGTTTGGTTTGATTTTACGCTATCATTCCTCCCTTGTCATGAGACTCGCAGGCCCAATCATGGGCCAGTTTTGTATTTCTACCTCGCCATCAACTGCTGCTGGAGGTCTATCTAAGGTATGGGGGCTCTCAGCAGCATGAGTGTCCAAGTTCACCAACATCAGGCAGGTCGTGTACATCGCAACTAGAGCTTGAGTGGGTTGTGTTGTCCTTGGTCGATGCTCCATCTAGTGATGAAGTCCTCACGGATCGTGGGTGGGTCTGCTGGTTGAACATGAGTGTGATGGACCCAGGTTGCAACGCTGTCTACCTTGAGGGTGTTGAGGGTCATCAACACCACAGTGTAGGGACCCTTCCAGCGTGTCTCGAGAGTCTCCCGGCAGTGTCTCTTGACGTAGACCCAGTCTCCTGGCCTGTACTGGTGAGGTGTCAGGGTTGGGCCAGTCTCATAGATGGCACAGAGGTGCAGCCAAATGTCCTAGTGCTCCCTCTGGAGCCCTCTCAAGGAAATAAACAGTTCTTGATTTTCAGTTCAGCGAAGAATTCAGCTTTAAGGTTAGGAATAATAGGGGATGGCCTGCCAAACATGATTTCATAAAGAGTAAAACCCAGGGTGTAAGGAGAGTTCCTCACCCTGTAAAGGGCATATGGAAGGAGAGCCACCAAGTCACCGCCAGTCTTCATGGTTAATTTGGTAAGGGTCTCTTTTAGAGTCCTATTCATCCTTTCTACCTGCCCTGAGCTCTGGGGTCTATAAGCACAATGCAATTTCCAATTTGCCCCAATAGCTTTGGCTACTGCCGGTATTACCTGTGAGACAAACGCTGGC
>PVJC01052094.1:0-11227 GCA_004026665.1 Murina feae
GATTATCCATGGGGGCCCAATGTCACCGGAATGGTCCCTACAAATGGGAAGTGGGAGGGTCAGAGTCGGAGAAGGAGTTGTGTCAATGGAAGCAGGTTGGAATGATGCAGTGTGAGAAATAGCAGGACACTGACAGCTTTGACAATGGAAGGGGCCATAAACCAAGGAATGCAGATGTCCTCCTGAAGGTAGAAGGAAACATTCACCCCTAGAGCCTCCAGGAGGAATACAATTCTGCTGATTCCTTGAGATTAGGCCAAAGAGACACATTTTGCACTCATGGCCTCCAGAACTATAAGATAGTAAATCTGTGTTATATTAAAACACTAACTTTGTGATATTCCCAGCTACTATGTACAGATGTCAAAGCTGGCTATGAAGAAGACTGATGGGGGGTGGGAAACGGATGCATTTGAAAAACAGTGCTTAGGAGTGCTCTCCAGATTCCCTGGGCTGCTGGGAAGGCCAGTGTGTGGGTCCTGGAGCAAATTAGGCCTGAAACATCACTGGAGGCAAAAATGACAAAGCGGACGTGTCCTCTTTCAGGCACGTCATGAGAATGCCTGCCTTCTTTGAAAAAGACGGTAATGCTGAGAACAACAGAAGGCAGTAGGAAAAGCAGAAGAGCAACCATGAGGTGATTGACTCCACAAAAGAAGCCGTAGGCAGGAGTCCACAGGACCTGCACAGGGCCACTGACAGGACATTGGGGAGCTCACTCATTCACAAGGTCTCCAGGAGTCAGAACTGACTCAACAGCATATAACACGCACACACACATTTGTGGTCATTTGTTACAGCGGTACCAGGAAACTAATACCCCACTACCAAACCCGGGGGGAAAATTCCTGCTGCAGAGGCACATTAATGGGAAGAAGGGGAGACGCAGGAGAGGGAGACAATTAGGCTAGAGCTATTATGAAGAGAAGGAGCTCCTGACGTAGGCATAGGAATGTTAGAGGCTGCCCAGATAGATGGATATATTCAGGTTCTTCGTTATTCCAAAGAGTATAATTGGCACCTCAGGGATATATTTGTGTAGCACCTGCATGCACTGTGTCTGGTATAGTCATTTTATTTCCCCTGCTAGCCTGACCGATCCCATGCTGGCATTCATCTGTATATCCCTGTTCTTCCCAGCAGCCTGTAAGAATAGCAGCACCTTGCATTTCTAGGGCATGCCATGCTTCCCACAGCCCTGTGCAGCCATTATCCATTCTGAGCCTTAGCACAACCCTTGTGGGGTCGGGCAAGACCAGCAGTAGCAGTAGTAGTAGTAGTAGTAGTAGTAGTAGTAGTAGTAGTAGTAGTAGAAGAACATATTTCATTTCACAAAGACTAGCACCCAAATCCTCTGACACCCAGGCCCTTCTCTTCTCTCTCTCATATTCCACCCATGTTACCTGCAGAGTGAACGTCAGACCACAGATGAGACACCGCCAGCCTCCCAAAGGTCCGAGACTGGGCTCTGGTGGGCCAGGGTCACTGTTTGCTCCTCCCATGATGCTTCTCCCGCTCTGGACACCAGAGAAAATCCTTTTGCCCAACTGGTGGGAGAGGGAAAACGCCACAACAGGAAAACCCATCCTGCTTCTCACAGCCGTTGATCCATATGCACCGGGAGAATGAAGGTCCCTGCTGGTTATGGGGGAGGGAGGGAGGCCAGGCCGACTGTCAGAAGCCTGAGAGCCTTCCTCCGAACCTGGATTGTCCAAGGAAGGTGCTGCCATGGAGGTAGGGAGGCAGGATGGCCATGCTCTCACCTGCACTGACCTGAGGGCTGGTCACAGAGAACGGCATCTATCCCTGTTTTACGTTTTTTAAAATCCTCTCTGTCCATTTACACGCTTCCCGAGGCAGCACAGTCTTGGAGTTAGAGGCCGTTTCAAGTCAGAGGTTCCCACTTACACGGGGCGTCACCTTAGCAGGTCACGCTGCGGGATGAGACCCCCAGAATGTGGCTAACACCCACCCAGCGAATTGTGGGGAAGAGAAAAACAGTATCTGTAAGCGGCAGGGGACACCCACACTCACACGAGAGCTGCCTTTATAGTCGGGCAAGCAGCTGGAGTGGATTTCCCAGGACTGGACAGCTGGTCAACCAAGACCCCATCCCCACCCCAAGTCCTCCGCTTCTCATCCAGGGGGCCCCACCCAGACCCCGCGGGAAGCCGCGTGCAGCACCACTACACGTCCCCCCGAGGGGCGCGCCCCTCCCCAAAACCTCTGCCTCGGGGACGTCCCGGCGGCTCCGCCGGCTCCTCCCCGCAGCCGCCGCTCCCACCCCGCCCGCCCCGCGGAGCGGCACTCGGCCGGCGGGCAGGGCGGACCCGGCGGCGCCAGGCACCGTGCGGCTGGGGAGCCCCCGCGGGGCCGGCTCGTGGCGCGGGGAGCCCGGGCGCACTCGCGTCCGCACAGCCATCAGCAGAGGCCTCGCTCCGCCAGCGCCCACGACGGGCGCGAGGGCCGGGCAGGGGGAGCCGCTGCCGACCCGGACGCTTCGGAGCGGGGCCTGGCGCGCGGCTCTGGCCCGCGGCCCGCAGGGTTCAGACGGGGCCGAGGCAGCCAAACCCGGAGGCTGGTGCCAGGGGCCGCAGCCAAGGCTGACGCGGGGCGCTGAGTAACGTGGGGACGAGTCGGCGGCCCCAGGGTCCCGGGAAGGCGCGCCGGAGGGCGGGCCGGCTCCCCGGGGCCATGGTGCCCAGCGGCCTGCACAGGGTCCGGGGGCCTGGCCGCGGATCAGGGAGCAGGCCTGGGGGCGGGAATCGCGGGCCTCCTCCCCGACGGACACCTCGGGGTCGGCGATCCAGAGTGGGTGGTGGAAGAAAAGCTGCGCCCAAGTCAGGATGGAGGAGCCGGGCACCTGCTGTGAGAAGATGAGGTGCACAGGGAACCCAGACACTCACCTGTGCAGAACCCCCAAAGGGGCCTTCACACAGCCCGACTCATTCCCCTCGTGGTGACCAGTAAGACAGCCAGGCACAAGGAGCTGTGCGTTTTCCAGGCTCTCAGCCCCTCCCTCCTCCTCCCGGCAGCAACCCTGTGGCTGTGGCCCGGACTGGTACCTGCTCACTTGACAGCTGAGAAGGCACAGCGGCAGGAAAGGCTCTGCCGCCCAGGAAATAAGTCCCTTCTGCTTTCTCTCTCCTCAGGAGGCCAAATTCCACCCTCCAACCTTCCCCTGTTTTTCCTCAAGTTTGGCCATCCAGCCACTGCTACCTAGAAAGATGGTGAAAGCAACTAGGAAGCAAGTCCTCCTTGTTGCAGAAGAAACTGTGGCCTCAAGTGCTTCCCTTCCAGTTGCCCCAGAGCAGTGGTTCTCAAAGTCTTATCGGGGGACAGAAGGAACACCACCTGAGAAACGCACATGATCCACTCGCCCCAGGCCTTCTGAGTCAGACCCCCGGGAGTGGAGCCCGCAAGGTTTGTCCCAGGAGCCCTCCAGCTGGTTCTGGGCAACACACTGACCATCCAAGAGCCACTGCCATGGAAAAGCCTCCACGGAGGCCGGAGGCAGGCCTGCGTCCAAAAGGCTGATGGCCACACTCCTTAGGAGGCCCCGGAAGGCGAGATCTAATCTGGGAGTCCAGTGGTTAGCGGCAGGGTGATAGGGCCATTCTCAGTCTCTGTTCAGTGTGGGTGCCTGTGGGCGTGGGTGTGTAAACCTGTGGGGTCCCATGAAATACTGGAAAGTAAAGGGGGCTATTAGGGCCCCATGTAATATGGCATTTACCCACTTGACTCTCAAACACTCTCTATGCGTGTATCTCCTGTGGACCAGTCCCTTCACTTGCTAAGGACGATCTGGATGGTAGCTGACTCTTTGAGTTAAAGAAACAAATGCAACCAGGTCACCTCATGAAATAGAACTTAATTGTCAGGTCTGAGGCAATAAGTGGAACAGATACCACTGCGAGCTTCTCCCTGGCTAACAGGAAACTGTCAGGGACTGGGTTAAAGTATAGAGCCAGGCGGTGCATGGGGGTGGGGGTGGGGAGCTGCTTCCTCCATGCTGGCCTCAGTGATTGATTTAGGAGTGGGCATCAGGTGTGATTCTGATTAATGAGTTATGGGGAGTTGATGGAGAATGTTCCTCCCTCTTTAAAAGGGACACAAGAAAAGAATTTTTCCTTCTTTGCCTCTGGATGTAATTTCCTGGAATTGCACCAGTTTTCTGGACAATGAAAGAAATGGGGCTAAAAGAACAAGCAGCCCATACTGAGGGTGACAGGGGAGGAAGTCAGGAAACTCGTGACGTTACTGAGCCACTAAATTAATCATCCTGGGTGGGGTGGGACCCTCAGGGTTTTTTGTTAAATGAGATAGGTTGTTTTCCTTATTTAAACCTCTTTAGGTTGGGTTTTCTATTGCATCCCAAACTCTCCTAATATAATGAATGCAACTAGAATCTCTCTGAAACACACAAGCAGAAACAATCAGAAGGAGTGATCGGGAGGAACTTCGGGACCCCCAGCAACTCCGAGCAAACTCTCAGCGTTGGATTAATTTGACAGCCACGTCTGTCTCAGGAGTTCCCAGTTCCACCTCTAATGGGCTCTGTCACTCCTGCCGTTTGCCCCTTTTTTTGTGTCCACTGTTTTCTCTTTCTGTCACCTGGCTGGTATTCTCAACAATTTTCAGTTCATATTTTCAAGAGCGAGAGCCTGGCCAGGCTGGTGTGGCTCAGTGGTTGAGTGCCGACCTATGAACCAAGAGGTCACTGTTCAATTCCTGGTCAGGGCACATACGCTCCGTGCCCAGTGGGCTGTGCAGGAAGCAGTCGATCAATGATTCTCTCTCATCGTTGATGTTTCTATCTCTCTCCCCCTCTCCCTTCTTCTCTGAAATCAATAAAAATATGCTTGTTTTTTTTTTTTAGTAAAGAGTGAGAACCTGATTGACCACAGCTGAGAGGGAAGAACTGCCTCCTGCCAGGCCACCTCATGGTGGCTGGTCAGCCTATAGACTGGCTGTCCTCGAACTAGGGTCCCATTCCTGTCTAATCAGCCATGGTCCTGGGGGTGCGGTACAGAGGGTGCAGTATGGAGGGTGCAGTACGGAGGGTGCAGTATGGAGGGTGCGGTACAGAGGGTGCAGTACGGAGGGTGCAGTATGGAGGGTGCGGTACAAGGGGTGGATACAGAGCATGGCCAGCCCCACTCAGCCTGAGGCACAGGGTATGAGCTGAGAAAGTTCCCTTGGGAGACAAGGCTCTTGGCAGGTACTGGCCCTGCCTTGGCAGCACAGCCTTTGTGAGGAACACTGAAATGGCAGTGCCGAGCCAGCCAGGGTCAGAGCAAAGGAATCCGCTCTCACCACATCCCCTGTCTACCCGGAGTCAGGGGTGCCTGGCCACAGGGCTTGCCTGCTGCCTAGACCTGCCCCAAACACACAATCTCTACTGCTCAGAACTCCCCCACCCCAGGCACAGGCCCCCACCCCCACCCCCAATGCAGGAAGCAGACCCCCCCCTGCTGTCCAAACTGCACGCTCTACACATGATTTATCCATCTGGCACTTGATGGCGCTGTGCTAAGAGCGGCTTGTTGTTCTGGTGGCTGTGAAACCCTTCACGGCGGAGCATGGTGTTGGGATCTGAGAGCTGCAGCAGATGGAACTGGGAGCAGAAGTGACAGCACCGACGGCTGCAGAATGTTTCCTAAGTCAAAGCCTTAGAAAGCAAACGGGACGCAAGTAACCAGGAGCTGCCGAGTGAGGAAGCGCCATGCCCCCACTGGGAGTACGTGTTTCATTTTCTCCTCAGGAACACCGAGTCACAGGGGTGGCAGAGCCACAATTCTGTTGCTTTGTAGTTCTGTGCCTTTAGGCACATTGTTCGAACTTTCTGAGCCTCCCCGTCTGCCTTGGTAAAATGTGTCTTCATGGCAAAAATCCTTCTCTTGTAGGAATGCCGTTATCTTAGACAGAGTGAGGCACCTGGGGAAATGCTATGATACTGTAACATTTTAGAGCTGTAATTCTAAAATACCCCTTCCTTGGGACACAAAGGACATCAAATTACGTTGAGAGAATCATAGTCTGAAGCTCCAGACTGTGGTATTGATTGAGTCCTGTGAGGCCTGTCACCAGCTCAACAAATGAGCTTGCAATTCAATGTGGTCATCAGATGAGAAATGAGAAATGACTAGAAGAAGGTGCCAAGTGGGTGGTGGGTATTGGGAAGGAGGCATTCATTCATGTTTATCTGGCCAGGTAAGAGAGAGGAGGCAAAAGCAGTGTCCAGAGCTGAGCCCAGGTGTCATTCATCATTGGACGGTAAATGGGAAGGAAGGACCAGGCCTAGTACCAGCCAGCCTTTAAGGGAAGAAGGTCAAGTTCACCACAGGGCAGAGGCCACTGTTATCAGTGAGTGAGTGAAGCTGAGGCAAGCCATCCCGGGCACTAAGAGATGGGTCAGGAGTGAGAATGGGACATTCCGGATTTGGGAGCTGAATTGGAGTGGTGAAGATATTTAGGAATTCTTGGGACGAAAGTCAGAAAAGGTCTATCAGACATCTGAGAGCACTCAGAAGTCTAACGTGGCTGCCTGAGGCCACACTCGGAAAGGAAATCAATAATCAGTGCTGGAGAGGTTTTAGGGATCCCTCACAGGCTTCACTCTGGTGGTATTTAGGTGGTGGGGAGAAACCAGTCCTATGTGCCTGAAAAACAGTATTTTCTCCAGAAGGCAGCATTCTAAGTTTTTTTTTTTTTTGTCCTACAGATTCTGCAAAATCCTTAGAACTGTGAAGAGGATAGATTTTAGTCCTGTCATTAGGTTATGGTAAATGGCACAATCGGCCTTAAGATAGGAAGATTATCCAGGTGAGCCAGACCTAACCAATCGAGCCCTTTGAAAGCAGAGAGTTTCCTGTAGCTGGTGGCAAAAGAGGAAGTCAGTGATCTGAAGTAGAGGGATTTGAGGCACCATTGCTGGATTAAAGATGAAGGGGACCATCTGTGAAGAAATGTGGGTGGCCTACATAGGCCAAGACCAGCCTAGACTGATGACCAGCACGGTAACAGGGATCTCAGTCCTACAACCACAAGGAACTGAATTCTGCCAACAACAAAAATATGTTCAGAAACAGAATCCTCCCTAATGCCGATGGAGCCCAAAACCCAGGCATGTGCCTTTACTGGGAATCAAACCGTGACCTCCAGGTTCATAGATCAACGCTAAACCACTGAACCACACCGGCCAAGCTCCTCTTTGTTTTCCATTAGCTTCTTGGTAATTACTTTGAAAATTCATAATCTGATTACTAGAAGCCAGAAAGAATTGGACTATATTTGAGTGCTGAGAAAATATAAGAAAAATATAATGCCTGCATTCTGTTTTTGCCATTTAATTTGGGAAAATTTCTTAACCTCTTGACATCCTAGTTTCTCATCTATAAATTAGGGATTACAATGCTTGCTCACTTATTGCATTTAAGTCAGGCCCAAGTCACACAATGTGTCCTGAGGAGCTTTATAAACCATAAAACTGTATATAAATGTAAATTACTATTTTTATGAAGCCAGAACAACCATCAGGATCCCTGGGGGCAGTGGATGTCTCTGAAAATCTAGAAAGCTACTAGAGAGGAGAAAATTAATAAAGAGAGCCCTTTGGACAAGGCATTGGGGAATAGCAGCAAGGCCTACTTCTCCTCTTAGAGTGCTTTCATTCTGCATGTCAACAGAGCAGATTGGGAAACATGCTAGAAGAATTCTCAGTATCACCAAAAACAGTTTGAAATCCAAGGTGGGGGGAAAAAAAGAATTTATGACCCTCCAAAATGTCCAACTACATTGCTTAGAGGGCTAAAAAAAAAAAAGAGGAAGCCACGCTACAATGCATTGTGTAATGAGGATATTAAACAGAACCAATGAATGAAATCAAACACCCATAAAGCAGAAAGGCAGAAGGAAATTTCTTGGAGGAAATGTTATCATTGGCTAAAGACAGAACCCGCCTGCGTTTAACAATGGTGTGCGAACCAACCACCTTAGACAGGAAAGAGGGGCTTGGGAAGAAAGGCTGCAGACACTGCATATGGAAATGTGATCAATAACAAAGTCCCACAAGGGATGGGCGATAAGCACACCCAAGAAGGACAGAAAGACAGATGTGAAAATCAGATGCGTTCTCCAACTGTTAGCAGCGTCCTCATGAGCAGAATGTTTATTAAGGATCAGAATACAGTCGCTATACAAACATACATCGGAGAAGATTCAGGAAAAAAAAACAGCAGGTTGCTATATTTACCCAACAACAGCAACAAAGTGTTTTGTTTCCTGCCTGTTCCATTGTTCATTGACAATGAAGCTGCATTTTAAAAACTGTACCCAGGTAATATTAAAAAAACACACAGAGAGACAAAAGTAAACCCAGAGACTAGACACAGGCTTGGGTTCAAAGGTCAGCTTTAACAGATCTTTTATAAGATGCTCAGCATGTGAATTAGCCTCTCTGTGCATCAGTTTCTTGACCTGTAAACTGAGAGGATAAACTCTATATGGGGCTTTGGAGAGGACTAAGTGGAATAATGTATATACAATGGCTGGCATATAGGCAATGATAAAAAAAAAAAAAGGTAATGAATTTTTAAACTTATGTTTCCCAGTGGTAGCATAAGGGCGCTAAGTACTCTCCGGGATCCTTTCTGTCTTGAGAGTCTTTTGGTTCTACGCTTGCATGTTGTTGGTGGGGTGTAAAATGGTGCAGTCCTTGTGGAAAATAGTTGGGCAGTTGCTCAAAAAGCTGAACATAGAATCCTCACACAACCCAGCAATTCCGCTCCTACAACTGCGTACTCATTCTGATGTTGCTGCCTGTTTTCTTGCCATCTCTCGGATAAGACAAAAGCTCCTTATGCTATGAACTATTTCATTCCCATACCTGCATAGTGCCTGACTCATGGAAACACATGCTAGTTGACTAGATGAATGAACTTGAATGTGTGGAAGAATCAATGGCCTGGCATTGGTTTTATAAATCACATCAGGTTGTAAGATGGCAACACCAGCTCCTATAAATCATTCGCCTCTTTCAGATGTTTATCAGCCTGTTATGGAACAAACCCTTGGACATTGTGCCAATATGAATGGGGCCCAGTAAGTGATAGCACAGGTCCCAAACAAGGGAGGTAAGATGACCATTAGTTTTTAGAATGTTCACTGGCCCAACCATCCACCTTCAAATAGATTTCTACACATGGTCCCTGATCCTCTACCACTTAAATGTATCTCATTCTTAACTTTTCTACTTCTGAGCCATGAAAATGTAAAATTCCTGTCATCTTTTACTCATTCCTCAAATCTCTACAGCCCCTCAGCCCACTGAGCTGGCTTCCCGTTTACACTCACTTTTTTATTTCTAGTATTACCGGTTAAAAGTGCTTTGTGTAAGAACAAAGTGCTATTAAAGAATAAGTTTTCCTTCACCTTGTGACGTCACTATGGACACCTGGGCAACTCAAAGTCATTTCGTGCATAACTCACACTTCAGGCTCACCTCTGTTTCTTTACTTTTATTTTATTGATTTTTTTACAGAGGAAGGGAGAGGGATAGAGAGTTAGAAACATCGATGAGAGAGAAACATCCATCAGCTGCCTCCTGCACACTCCCTACTGGGGATGTGCCCGCAACCAAGGTACATGCCCTTGACCGGAATCGAACCCGGGACCCTTCAGTCCACAGGCCGACGCTCTATCCACTGAGCCAAACCGATCAGGGCTCGCCTCTGTTTCTTTAGTGCCTCAGGAAAATAGCACCAGAGATGCACTTGGATTCTCATGGCCGATACAGTACCAACTTTAAAGGGTGCCCACTGGGGCAGTGACCTCGTACTGCTCCTTTTGAAATCTTCATAATACTAGGAAAATTAGGGCCACGTCCCTCTACCCATGCAACAGGAAAGCTAGCCCTACTCCCTGGAACCAGCGGCATTGTTTTATTGTCTTTGACTAGGAGAGGTCTTAAGAAGCAATTGAATTTGCAGCTTAGCTATTGCCAGAAGGAACATTAATTAATATTAATGACACCACAATTAAATCATAGACCTGAGTAAGCATTCATCAAAATTTAAAAGGGCACTTTTATACAGACTTCTCCAGCTGGTCAACATGAATCACTCTGCTGCTTAAGTTGCTTTTTTCACACTGGTACTTATATGCAGCCCACCCAACAGACACCTCCTTCAGAATAAAGTATCGAATAATACGGACGTTTGCTTTGACAAAGTGCAGGCTGGTGGTAATGCTCAGCCCAATCACTTGTCAAGTAAAGTCTTCTTTCCCCAAGCAGTACAGCCTCGGGTTCTGAAGTCTTTGGGATCAGTTTTCACTCTAGTCAGAGCAGGGCCTCTGCAGTCCATGCTTACAAATGACTTTTGCGTTCTCTGAGCTTCCATTTCCGCACCTGAAAAATGTAGATCCCAGCAATTGATCCCTCGCATTCAAAACAATTGCTAACTGAAGGCGCAGTCATTTGTTTCCTCCAATCTGGCCCTTACGTAAGGTCCTCGCCAGCTTTCCCTGTACATGTGGTTAGAGGGGGGTTGGGGCTAGCAAGGAGATGCCAGCTTGAGATGATGACCTCATATGTGAGCAAGCTCCATCTCATGGCAGTTAGGGATGGGATCGGGGTTGAGGGTGGCAATGAGCACAACTGCTGCCTTAGAAGTCCAGCCTCAGATCTCAGCTGTCCGCCCCCCGCCCCTACCCCCACCTCCCTCAGCAGCAGCAGCAAATGGACTATAACACCAAACTCTTTTAGCTCCTAATTATCAGCAATTAAATGACAGAGGGGGAAACAAACAATTGTGTGGCTTTTTATACTCTAGACATTGTGTGTTAAATGGTTTGCATGCAATATCTCTTTATAATAATATGTAATGAAGAAGATGGGGAATTTGTGAAATCTAGATTGCTGAAAGTTGAACTTTTTTATTCTTAATTTATATTATTTTATTCTATCCTTACTTAGATGAGTCACAATGCATTATAGCATGAGCATATTTTTAAAATATCTGTTCATGTATAGATATATGCAAAAAAATGAAACTAGACCACCAACTTACACCATACACAAAAATAAACTCAAAATGGATAAAGGACTTAAACGTAAAACGGGAAACCATAAAAATACTAGAGGAATACAAAGGCAACAAAATCTCAGACATATGCCAAAGCGGTTTCTTCACCGATACAGCCCCTAGGGCATTGGAAACTAAAGAGA
>PVJC01052095.1:0-11253 GCA_004026665.1 Murina feae
ATGATAGAGGCCTGATGCATGGGTGGGGGCCAGCTGGTTTGCCCTGAAGAGTGTCCTGGATCAGGATGGGGGTCCAGCTGGGGTTCCTGGCCAGCCTGGGTGAAGGGTTGAGGAGTATTTTCAGACTGGCCACATCCCCTTCAGGGTGGGGTCCCACCTGGGGTGCCTGGCCAGCCTGGGTGAGGGGCTGAGGGCTGTTTTCAGGCTGGCCACATTCCCTTCAGGGATGGGGGTCCTGCTGGGGTGCCTGGCCAGCCTGGGTAAGTGGATGATGGTTGCTTGTAGGCTGGCCACAGCCCCTTCAGGGTGAGAATCCCTGCTGGGGTGTCTGGCCAGCCTGGGTGAGGGGCTGAGGGCCATTTTCAGGCTGGCCAAACCCCCCAGCAGGCACTCTCACCCCATGAGGGTGGAGCCTACCTGGGTGTCTGGGTAAGGGGCTCGTGGCTGTTTGCAGGCTAGCCACAGCCCCCAGCCACCCAAGCTCACAGCGAGGCTCGCTGGAAGCAGGTATCTGGGATTTATTTATCTTCTAAAATTGAAACTTTGTTGCCTTGAGTGGAGGCCACAGCCTGCCTAGGCAGGCAGCTTCCTCCATTGCCAACACAATGAAGCCTCCTGTTTGCTCTAGCTCTGTGGCTGCCAGCTGCTATTTTGGTTGGGTTAATTTGCATATAATCTCTCTGATTGGCTGGTGGGCGTGGCTTAGAATGTAGTGGAGTGACACAATTAGCATTATTACTCTTTTATTAGATTAGATGAAATAAACAAAAGTATATTGCAAAAGTATACTGGAAAATACAGACTATAATATTCCATCGTTAGCACTTCCATAAACACCAAATCAGAAAGTATTTTTAAAGCTGTTAAAGAACTAACAGAAACACAGACCCTACATGTGAGAGAACAGTAAGTTGTGTGTGCAAACATATTCTGACATTCTAATTTTGATGAGAGAAAAATATCACATCCCTAATCTGTTTTACTCAGTGGTGTTAGAGCATTAGCCCTTGGACTAAAGGCTCTCAGGTTTGATTCCAGTCAAGGGCATGTACCTTGGTTATAGGCTTGATCCTCAGCCCAGTCAGAGTGTGTGCAGGAGGCAACCAATCGATGTGTCTCTCTCACATCAATGTTTCTCTTTGTCTCTCTCCTCCCTTTCACTCTCTCTAAAAATCAATAAAAAAAATATAATCAGGTGAGGATTAAAAAAAAAAAAAGAAATGTATCACAAAGACTGAGGCTCAAGGTGTGAGAATTAGTATCAGAGCTGGGATTCAAACTCCATGCTCTTTCCTTTATTCCATTTTGAGTTTGACTAGAAAGATGTGTAATTTTCCCAATGAGACAAAGATAGATATAAGATACTTGGACCTAGGTTTACTTTATTTTCTTCCCTTGGCCTCTGCAATGCCACATTTCATGGTTTTCTTTCTATTTCTCTGCCCATTTCTTTCTTGTCTCCTTTCCATTCTCATCTTATTCTACCTAATCACTAAATATTGAAGTTCCTCAGGCCTCTTAAATCCTCTTCATTACTTACTTTGCACCACCTGTTCAGGAAAACTCACCCATCTTTATAGCTATAATTATCATAAAAATATTCAGAAAATTTTATCTTCAAGGCAGACCTCTTTCTGTGCTCCATATCTGTATCATACATCAAGAAGTCCAAAATTAAACTTGTGATTCCCCTCCTGGGGATGAAATGGTTTATTTGCTTTCTCCATCTTTATCAATTCATTCTCAAAACTGCAGCTATAGAGTCATTGTTCAAACACAAATCTTATCATGTGACCTCCCCCCCTTTCTTCAGCTAGAAAATCTTCAGTGATCCACCGTTCTTAGGATAAAAAAAAAGGGGGAGGGATAGGTATCTGTCATACTTTCAACACTAAAGATAAATTAAAAAACACACAACTCTCACAAGATCCTACCCCCCACCTCTCCAGCTTCAACCCACACCACAGTCATTTTTTCTCTCGTTACTACAACCTCACATTTGACAAGATTCCTCTTGCCACAGGTTTGTATTTAATGTTCTCTCTTCCTGAAATGTGCATTTTCTCTTTTTTTGCCTAGTTAACTCCTTATTCATTCTTTATATCTCTAAACAATGGACACATTCTTAAGAACACTCTCTTGACCTCCATTAATTCAATCTCCTTAATTTACTCTTGAGTTGCAAGATAGCATAATTTATCCTTTATTTATTTATTTTTAATATTTTATTGATTTTTTACAGAGAGGAAGGGAGAGGGATAGAGAGTTAGAAACATTGATGAGAGAGAAACATCAATCAGCGGCGCCCCGCACACCCCGCACTGGGGATGTGCCTACAACCAAGGTACATACCCTTGACTGGAATCAAACCTAGAACCCTTCAGTCCACAGGCTGACACTCTTTCCACTGAGCCAAACCAGCCAGGGCTAATTTATCTTTTAATAGCACTATTAAATGTTTACTGTTTGTTTGTTTGTTTTTACAAAATGAAGAGGTTTAATTAAATTCATTATTTTAAAATTCAAACTTATACAAATTTTATTACTTTTTTTTCAATGTTTATCTTTATTGGTACACACTGAGTGACCAGATTATTATGAACACCTGACGTTTGTAGACAAATTAGCTATAATTTCGCACTGAAGTTGCTAGAGGGCCAGACCATTATAAATAGGGAAGCAGGTTGTTTACCACAACAGTAGAAGTGCTTTTTTTTCTGAAGATATGGATAAACAACGCGATTTAACAGCTTTTGAATGTGGGACATAATAATCTGAATGGCCAGATTATTATGACCACCCCATCAGTACTTCGTTGGGCCACCTTTGCCTTCAATTCTGCGGTGATTCTTCTTGGCATTGACTCCATGAGATGTTGGAAGGTGATGCGAGGAATCTGACACAATGCCTGATGAATAGCACTGTCCAGTTCTGTAAGATTTGATGGTTGTGGAACCAGCTGCCTGATGGCTCTTTTAACTTCGTCCCACAAATGTTCAATTGGATTGAGATCTGGTGATTGTGGGGCCACCTAAGCAAGATAAAGCCTCCCTTATGTTCTTGAAAGCACTTCTGCACAATATGAGCACCGTGGCATGGCATATTGTCTTGTTGGGAGAAGCCATCTCTATTGGGATACACCGCCAACATGATAGGATGAACCTGATCAGCAATGATACTTAGGTATGTTGTGCTAGTCAGACGTTGTTCCACATGAATTAAAGGGCCCAAATCATGCCAGGAAAACATGCCCCAAACCATATAACACTGCCCCCACCAGCTTGATGGGTTGTACTCATGCATGTGGGGTGCATGCTTTCATGCTGTTTCCACAAAATTCTCACTCTGCCATCTTCATGATGCAACTGGAAACGTGATTCATCAGACCACATGACTTTTTTCCAATGTTCCACTGTCCAATCCTTGTGTTCCTGTGCGAATTGAAGACGTGTTATCTTGGTGACTGCAGACAGCAAAGGTGTTCGGACAGGCCTTTGGCTTCCATATCCTATACGATGCAGGATAAGGCTAATTTGCCTACAAATGTCAGGTGGTCATAATAATCTGGCCACTCAGTGTAAGTCTCTGATAAATAGCTGTCTCCCTCCCCTGCCTGGGAGCTTCATGAGGGAGGACAAGGACCTCTTCACTTCGGCTCACCGCTGTCAGCTAGCATAGTGCCAGGCACCACACAGACTACAGAATGGATTACTAAAAGAATTACATCATTTACCAAACATTTCTGGTTATAGGATGCCAATTCTAGAAACTACCTATGTTTCAAAGAGGATATTTCATTGTTCAGGGAAGGGAGGAAGTCACTATTTCGGTAAGATCAGATGTAAATTATAATAGTGTCTTTAAATGACCAGGCACTGAGAGACACTATATAGACTAAGGGGCTCACGCATCAGAATGCTAGAGGCAGTAACAGGCTGGAGATACCCTACTGACACAAGAGATTTCAAGAAAATGTAAATACAATCATGAAATGCTAATGGTGATTGCTGAACTCCAAGGGATGGTGGCCTAAAACAGATCAATGTTTGATTTCAACCAAGTTACATACTACTCGGTATATATGTTTAATTTTTCCCTTCAAATTATAAACAATCACCCTTTAATATTCTCTTGGTCTCAGGATATTTAACAATGCAGAAACCCAGCTTCTAGTCCTCTAACCATATAATACCATGGTGGCACCGACTGAGTAAAGGGTTTAGGTTCCCTTCTATATACCCAGTTTTTTCTCATACTCTACAACTGTTGACCAGCCCCAGAGAAGACAGTAGGGGGGCAGTGTTGAGCATAGTACTGTGAACTGGATGGCCTCTGGGATGTTCATGTTTGGTATTTCATATCCAGAATTGGAAGATTGGGGTAATGCATAGGTCCTCAGTTATCCTTGATAGTCCATGATTATTCTCCTAGGAATTGCTTTTCTTTATAATGCTTTATACTGGCAACCAAAGTGCTTCAGGAATATAAAGCAACAGCTCCAAAAAGCTGAGAATCTATATTATGTAGAGTTATAGGCTTAAAAAAATCACTAGCTTTTGAGTTAGAAAGACCTGGACTCAAAGTTCTTGGCATTAATTATTTTGTTACTTAAAGCTTCTAAGCCTTTACTACTACACCTAGTGACCCCTCTACCTTCATGGAGGGATAGTGAGGATGATATGAATCATGTACTGCATGCAAAGCACAATACCTGGCACACAGTTAGCCTACAATTAGATATGATGTAATTAAAACTTTTGTTCATAAAAAGGTAGTCCTTATTGCTCCCTCTGTGCCTATGAATACACTCTGATAAGCATAGACATCATTTTCTGGTATATATGAGGCATGCCCAGCTCCTAATTTCTGAGCCTCATTGTGGAACCAGAGTCCATCAGACATTGCCAGCCATTCTCTCAGAACAGCTGACGGAATCTTCAGCAAGGTCACTATTTTTAGCTTTGGAGCTGTTAGGAAATCTACAGGGGGTTTAATGGCATTCCACAAATTAGCAAAGGTCATCAAAACAAAGCCACTTACTGAATTCATTGGCTGGAAATCCTACCAAACCAGTGTTGTCATATTAAATTAAAAAACTTTTTACTGGAAATATTTCCATAAAAGGATCAAGCTTTCTATTTGAATTGGATCAGGTTTTCTGTTTAAATTTGCTCTTTTGTCGCTGCATTTTAAATTGACAAATTTTGGTGGCAGATCTACTTGTCTCCTATTTGCAACCTCCCCACCATGTGTTCATGTGATTTTTTTCCTAATCTCTCTGTCCAAGTTTAAGTTCCATTTCTGTTGAAGCCATTCCTAAATCCTCTAACCCCTGATCTCAGGTCTGTTTTACTCTTGACCCAGAATAGTCTCCTCCACCTTTTTAATGTTGGGTGGTGTGATTTTGACCTTATTTAGCTCTGAACAAAGGTATTCAGCACAACAGCTAGGCTCCTACATTTTCACAGATGCCCCTTAATGACACATCTCTGCTTGGTTGATTCTCCAAGCTTATGGAGCAGCCATCAACCAGCATGACAGCCTGTAGATTACACCATAGGCACTTGCCAGATATCACAATGTTGAGCTCCTTGCTTTCCACATTGCCATAAATAATGTTTGGAAGAAATACTTCAGGACGAGTAATTGATCCATTTTTCTCCATACCCTGAAGGATGCCTTTGAATTGAGCCAGACCACAAGGTTTTTGGGTCTTTCAGCAACATCATTTTGGATTAAATAGAATTGCTCTATTGAATAATACTTTGGTATTATGCCGATGGACCACACTGATGGACTGTATAAGAAAGAACTAGAGAAACCTGAGAGTTCTCTTTTTGAATACCTTGTTGGAGGAATAATACTGTAAATTTGGTCTTGTCTTATGAAAAATTTGAATCTTATACATTGATTGTGCTTACTTTGCATTGGCCATTAAAAAGCTTAATGACAAATCTGGGGTCCATTTCTTTTAACTGCATAATTCAGTAAAAAGAAATAACTCCTAATAACAGGTATGGCTTTATTATTCTTTTGCCCATAGTTTTCCTTTGCCTTGGTCACCATACTTGCTTACTTTATTCTTTTTGCATTGGAAGTATTTTTGTAAAGTGCCTCACATCTTTTGTATAATGAGGTGAAGACTAAAAATAAATTCTTGATCTATTTCTTCCGTGAATTACAACAGGATAGCTTATGAACCATTATTTAGCAATTATTTCCGGCCTTGTGTTCTTCTTTCATTGTTTAATGTCTCCACAATTTGATGTTAAGCCAGAGAATGGTCTTACATTTTTTTTTTATATTTTCCCTCTCCCCCACACACATCCTGGCAGCACAGTAACTCATTGAACTTTTAAACCAGAGCTTTGCATACAGATCTGCTCCTAAATAACTGGCTGTGTGACTTTGACCTCAGTGTCATTGAGCCTCACAGGATTTCATTCTCCTCATCTCTACATGGGAGAACTAGCTTAAATAAACACCAGTATCTTCTTTTGTTCTAAGATCTGTCTCAAGTGCCTGTGTTCCTTAAAAGGATTTTTGCCAGACGCAGATATTTAAAAACAGATCTGACTTCATAAACTACTTATAAATAAGAATGTGACCAGGTGGCCTATTTATTGCAGAGGGTGTTCATGAAAGAAAGGGCTCTGTCCAAGGGAGATTTGCTTTTTATTTCATTAAACAAAGAAGAGGACAATTTCAGACACCTCAGTTCAGAACATAGTTGAAAGAATAATAACAAGTGGGCAATAAAAATGATTTAGAAGGCCAGGGTCTTTTAAATTCTATAATTTCATATGTAGCAAGTGCTGGTTCTAGTTCTTTTATTACAAAAGAGACAATGGGATGCTGTAGAAGGACTCTAGATGAAAGATAAGGCCTACTTTCAAGTCCAACTTGGTCAATAATTAAATACATAATTTATTTCCCTTTACTGTGTTCTTAGTGTGTGTTTTAGTCCTCACTCAAGGATATGTTCATTGATTTTTATGTATTTATAATTATTTTTATATCTTTTATTGATATCAGAGAGAAAGGGGAAGAGAGAGAGAGATGGAAACATCAATTATGAGAGAGAATCATTGATTGGCTGCCTCCTGTATGCCCACTACTGGGGATCAAGCCCACAACCCAGGCAATGTGCCCTGATTGGGAATTGAACCCACAACTTTTTGGTGTAGGAGACAGTGCTCCAACCAACTAAGCCACCTGATTGGGACTGTCCTTAATTTTTTATTAATGAATATAGAAAGATTATTTGCCCATATTTGAAAGATGTGTTGTGAGGGTCAAATAAGACAATGTTAGAGCATACCTTTTAATAAGTACAAAGTGCTATACAAATGTTATGGATTATTGTGATAATTTCCTAAGAGTATGGCTGTGAATAAAGAAATGACATTTGATGTGTCAGTGGGTATCTTGGATTGCTTTTCTGAATAAACTAAATGATTTTGCAAAGTTAGTCATTAAGATGGCTGAAGCAATCATAGACTCTTGATGTTCCCCAAATTAGTGAGTGACTCTAGAACATAATTCCCCCCAAAATGAAAATTCAGTGGAGTTAAGGACAAAGCCTTACCAGGATGTAAATCCACAAGGGCTTGGTCCATGTCTACTCTTTTCATTGCATATAAAAAGTTATATCAAACATTTATTGGTTATATGGAAAGGAACAGGATGAATAGTGCAGTATCCCCACTAGCTATATGGCTTGCTCTTTTACTATGTCAGTTAAGATATAGGCTCCTATGTTGTGCTTCAGAAAACTCATATATGAGACATGGGATTTTGTGATCACTTTGACATGCCTGTGTTAGATTGCTTGTTGTTGACTTGGCATCGCCACCCCATGTACCATTGAAGGGATGTTAGAAACAATTTTCTCAGAATCTTCTTCGGCTTGGAGTTTTCCAGAGAAAGGCATTAGTACCAGATTTAGAAAATCTAAAAGACCATTCTTTTCTGTAGGCCATTTCTGTCAGATATGTGGACAGATGTGAAATTTACAGTGACTTTCTGGGGAGTCTGAGTACCTCCACCTTGCTATAGAAGCAGAGATCACTGGTGGGAGCTTCCCAGAGATGGCTGAGTACTGACGCTGCCCCTGCTCGAGTGTTTCAGGCTAAAACTGCAGAGGTTCATCTTTTTGACCTCTGCTAGCCAGCTTTTCCAATCTTTGGGCGTGCTCTTAGTTACTCATATTAAAGCCTTTAATAACTTGAATATATTGAGTGGCTCTTCAGTTTGTTAAATTTAGGAATGCTAAGGTTCAACTAAATGCATTTATATGCAGAGTTATAGGTATCACTTTGGGGGAAACCATAGAATTTTTTTTAACAAACCCATTAAGATAATAAACTATTATCTTATTCAACTATTTAATAAATTATTACTTTCCTTCATTCAGCAAAACTTTTGAGACCTAAGAAATCCATGAATGCCCTAACAAGTTTGGCTCAGTGGATAGAGCGTTGGTCTGCAGACTGAGGGGTCCCAGGTTTGATTCTGGCCAAGGGCATGTACCTTGGTTGCGGGCACATCCCCAGTGGGAGGTGTGCAGGAGGCAGCTGATCAATGTTTCTCTCTCATCGATGTTTCTGACTCTCTATCCCTCTCCCTTCATCTTTTTATTGTAAAAAAATCAATAAAATATATTTTTTAAAAAAAGAAAGTCCATGAAGTTTTCCAGAGAATCATATTTTTTTCTTTTAGGAAGAACCTGATGAAATGGGACTAAGTTTCCTATAGAGAAAGGGACAGATTTTTAAACTCATATAGCCCATAATTTAATTGGGGCCCAGCCACTTTTTAATCCTGTGTATTTGGAAAATTAATTAAACTTCTTTTGAGTTTAGCAACTGCATCAGCCTGATGGGGGTAATGACAACTCTCTTGCTTTCTTTTCCTTTAGGTTGTTGTGGGACTCAAATGAAAAAGTATGAAAGCAGTTTACATATGTATATTATTATTCCTTCATCTCACATTTGAAGGCAAATAATAATGGAGATTGATAAAGATCCAATAAAAGCAACTTCAAAAGCATGGAAGTGTATCTGTCACCCATGAGGTTAAGTATTGTGGTGGCTGTGTGCACGCCTATCACCCTGAGACCCAGCTCAGTGTGACCTGTCATCATAAAGGCCAGTGGCTGAGAGAGGACATTATACTGTGGGGCTGAGCCTCCCATGAGACAGCAGTGGAAACTTTTATTGTTCCAATACTGGATGTTTCTCCAGCTGCTTAAGTTATAGTTCAGACCGCAAGGATAGAGGTGTTAACTGCTCTTCACCCAGAAGGTCACTGTTACAATCACATTTTATCTTGAGGTCATTGTGCAGGAACATCAAGTACACTTCTCAAAGCTACGAAGATAACTTACAATTCTACATACTCCCTGACAGTGACAGTATGGGCACTATCCTTAAGTTATTAAAAATGGTTAGGATTCCACAATGTGACTTATTTAAAACAGACCCTTTTTGAGCATATAATCAATAATCTAATCTAATAAAAGCATAATATTAAAATTGACCATCCCTTCGGGATGCCTAAGCCACACCCACCAGCCAATCAGAGTGACTGTATGCAAATTAGCCTAGCCAAGATGGCGGAGACCGCAGCCTCAAAGAAGCCACACACCGGAGCCTAGCCATAGCACAGGACAGGAAGAGTGAGCAGCCCGTGGCCAAAGCCATGGGTGGGAGGAGCAGGGTGGGAGGAGTGAGCAGCCCTGAGGCTGCAGCCTGGAATCAATCATTGCGGGGAACACACACGGGCTACCCCGTGTGTGGCCTCCCCGTGTGTGCCCCTGGCCACCCAATCACTTCCCAGGCGGAAGCCAGGGGCAGGACCAGCCGGCTGGCCCTGAGGCTCTGTCCTGGGAAGCGATCAGGTGGCCAGGGGCACCCGATCGCTTCCCAGGTGGAAGCCAGGGGGCGGGATCACCCAGCCAGCCCCAAGGCTGGGGCCTGGGAAGCCATTGGGTGGCCAGGGGCACACAAGGGGAGGACTTAAGCCTCCCCATGTGTGCCCCGGCCACCTGATCGCTTCCCAGACCGATGGCCCCAAGGGTCAATGGGAGCTGTGGGCAGCCTGAAAACAGCCCTCAGTCCCTCACCCAGGCTGACCAGGCACCCCAGTAGGAACCCGAACCCTGAAGGGGCTGTGGCCAGCCTGAAAACTGCCCTCAGCCCCTCACCCAGGCTTGCCACACCCCATGAGGTGAGGGTCCCCACTGGGGAGCTTGGCCAGCCTGCAAACAGCCATCAGCCCCTCACCCAGGCTTGCCAGGCACACCAGCAGGTGGACATCCCCCAAGGGGCCCCAGACTGCGAGAGGGCACAGGCCGGGCTGAGGGCCACCCCCCCCCCCCCCCGTGCCGAGTGCACAAATTTTTGTGCACTGGGCCCTTAATCCTATATAATAAAGAGGTGATATGCAAATTAACCCTCACACCCTCTACAGGACTCTACTATGGAGATGTCATCTGGGTGATTCTCTGTGTGGAGGTGGGTGGACTTTTAGGAGTAACACAGCAGCTGTCATCTTTTGAAACGGAGTTCAACACACAGCCACATCGCAAGGTAGAAGGAAACTTCAACCCATTTGCTTCTCCCCAAAAGAACCGACAATCAGATGAAAACAACTTAAAAGAATCTGGGGGTTCCAAGTTCGACTCAATCAGCATAAACACATGGGCTCCTGCTTCTGACCAAACTGAGCAAGATGAGAACAGACTCTCACAGGACTCTGTAAATCTGTCCCCCAGCAGTCACGCAAACAACTCATCAGTAGTGACTTACAGTAAGGTAGGTGCCCTTGGAGAAGAGGAGAAGGGGTAGGTGGTGGGCCTTGGGATTTGTGATACCCCTTCATGGCAAACCTTGAATCCTAGAATGTTCTTTAAGACTGCTTAGCTCTCCTGCCAACAGCAACAACACAAAACCTACCCCTTCTCTCCTCCTCCCTCCCCCATCTTCATGTCCTGTGGATATTACTTCATCCACATTTATAATTTACTACTGTCTCTCTGCTCTGGTTTGGGTGTTGAAAGAACAAAGTTCTTTACCTTTACATTTTAAGAAAAGAAAGTAAAAAAAAAATGGTTAGAATTCCACACATGTGACTTATTTAAAACAGACCCTTTTTGAAAATATAATCAATAATCCTATATAATAAAGAGGTGATATGCAAGTTAACCCTCACAAGATGGCTGCCTACAACCAGGCCAGCAGGGGGGTTAGT
>PVJC01052096.1:0-11252 GCA_004026665.1 Murina feae
GGCCGCACCCAGCCCTGGCCACGCTCAAAAAAGAGAACAACATGCTGGGGAGGGCAAGAGTCTGAGAGATCAACATAGAGGGGGTGCCTGCTCCAAGCCTCCACGGTGTGCCTGGGGGCAGGCCCCCGGCAGGTAGACACACACAGGAGGACTGCTCCGAGCCTCAGATGCAGCTGGGGGCAGGTCCCCAGTGGTGACATACACACATACACACACACACACACACACACACACACACACAGAAGGCGCCTGGCAGACTGGGGCCATCATAGGACATCCACTGAGGGGTCCCAGACTGTGAGAGGGCACAGGTCAGGCTGAGGGACTCCCTCCACCCCGAGTGCACAAATTTTTGTGCACCGGGCTCCTAGTTAACATATAAGGAGAGGTTTTGTCTTAATTTTCAGCTGCCATTCATTAGACTTAGGCTGATGTCTTAAGCACCTTTTCTCTTGCTTTTAAATTATGCTGTTCTGCCATGGATGATTTCCTTATATTAAGTTGCTAATATTTTAATTTGATTATTATAGCATTTTATTTTGGTTTATTATATTAATATTATTATTTCACTATGTATTGCCATCCAGAGGTGTTTTGTTAGGCTATTGCAGAATATGACACATCCCATACTGACTGAACTTAAAGAAGCAGGGGCAAGAAGGCTTCTCAGGGAGAAAGTTTTTTGTTTGTTTCTTTTTTAAATTGATTTGAGAGAAAGAAACCAATTTTGTTGTTCCACTTATGCATTCATTGATTGATTGTTGAATGTGCCCTGACCAAGAATCAAACTTACAGCCATGTCATATGGGGATGATGCTCTGTCTAATCAACTGAGCTTACCCAACTAGGGTCAGGGAGAAGGTTTGAATGATTGTTGATAGAAAGCTAAGGTTCATTTTAATAATTTCTGATTTTCTCTTTGACCTTTTGGTTCACCTTTGTTAATTGTTTTTTTGTGATCACTTTTATTCAGTGAAGTAGATTTAGGACAAAAATGGAAAATGTTTTCTAGATATTGTTGAAAGGATATTTTTGTTGTGATGAAACATCAGCTGATCTTGAAACAGGCAAATAATACTTGGCGGTTTACTTGTAGTACTAAGATTTTATATTGTTGCTTATATTTGGCAAAACATTTTTTATTGTAATGAATCTGACTCTGTGATTGTATGATTTTTATCTTTGTAGAATTTATACAGAGGAACTCCTGGTTGGCTTATTTAACTCTTCCTAGACTTAAAGGACATAGGTAGAGGGTTTCATCATTTGTCTATGCTGCTGCTCTTTGGGTACCATGTTTTTATTTTATTTTATTATTATTATTATTTTTTGGGTACCATGTTTTTAAATCTTAGGGATTTTTATCTGATATTATTTGAGAAGATAATGCATTCTATGTGCCAGGAAAATTAACTATGCATTACAGATGTAGGAATGGATTTGATTCACAGAAGGAATGATACTAAAATTTTTTGTTGTGCCCTGGCCAGTATAGCTCAGTTGGCTGGAGTGTTGTCCCCTGCTTAAAAGGTGGTAGGTTTGATTCCTGGTCAGGGAATATACCCATGTTGTGGGTTCAATCCCCATTCAGGGAATGTGAAGGAGGCAACTGATGAATCAATCTCTCTCTCTCTTTCTCTCACCCCTCACCCTCTTTCTTCTGGGGGCGTGTCTATCAGTCTGTCTCTTCTCTTTTCCCCCCTTCTCACCCTTTCTCTCTCCCCCTCTCCTTTCCCTCTTCTACCCTCTCTTTCTCTCAGATCAACATATATATTTATATCTAATCTAATAAAAGCGTAATATGCAAATTAACTATCACTCCAAGCCACCTAAGCCATGCCCACCAGCCAAGCCATGCCCACAAGCCAATCAGAGCAGCTGTATGCAAATTAACCCAGCCAAGATGGCGGCCGGCAGCCACGGAGCTAGAGCAAACAGGAGGCTTCCGTTGCACCAGCAATGGAGTTGAAACTGCCTGCCTAGGCCGGCCAGGCCTCTGCTCAAGGCAACAGTGTTTCAATTATAGAAGCCATGGAGCTGAAGCAAACAGGAGGCTTCGTTGCCTGACTAGGCATCCACTCAAGGCAACAAAGTTTCAATTATAGAAGATAAATAAACCCCAGAAACCTGATTACAGCCAGCTTTGCTGGGACCTTGGATCAATGGAAGCTGTGGACAGCCTGGAAACGGCCCTCAGCCCCTCACCCAGGCTGGACAGGCACCCCAGTAAGGACCCGAATCCTGAAGGGACTGTGGGCAGCCTGAAAACGGCCCTCAGCCCCTCACCCAGGCTGGCCACACTCCCATGGGATGAGAGTCCCCACTGGGGGACTTGGCCAGCCTGCACACAGCCATCAGCCCCTCACCCAGGCTGGCCGGGCATGCCAGCAGGTGGACATCCCCCAAGGGGTCTCAGACTGTGTGAGGGCACAGGCCGGGCTGAGGGACACCCCCCCCCCCCGCCTCGAGTGCACAGATTTTTGTGCACAGGGCCCCTAGTGTGTGTGTGTGTATGTGTGTGTGTATGTTTTTTTGGTATCTGTACATGTGTGTTATTCAAAAATTTTCCTAGTAAATACTGCCCTGACCAGAAATAGAACCTGCAATCTTTTGGTATATGGGACTATACTCCAACCAGCTGAGTCACCCAGCCAGGACAATCAATATGTATTTTCCCCCACAGTTTAGCATATTTAGGAATGTATAGAAATTGTGATGCTAATGACTTAGGTATCCTGGAGCAACTTAAATTGGCAGTTACAGACTGCACATGCCTGAGAGAAGTATAGATGGTCCCTTATTGAGGAAGATAGATAGATGTACATGAACTGGTAAGGAGGGAAGAGACAAAAAGAATGGGTAGAAAGTTCCTCCACACTCTTCTTACCTTGTAAGAGATTCAGGCCTGTGCACATGTTTTAATGTCTCTGTCCCACTGGTTGATGAGGAGATGCTAAATATAGAGGGAAGGGGAGGAACTCCAGCATAAAAGATCCACAGTAATTTTTAACCACTGAGAGTCCAGAGTTGTTTTGATTTTGAGGATGAAGTGGGTAAGAACATTGTCAGAGTAATAGAAGAGACTAATGGTTTTCTATTTTAAACGGAAGCCCAGTATTTAGTCAGATGAATTTGGTTGATGAAAAGGTGAGGGTTAGATGTAACATGAATTCCCGAGATTTACATTTTTTCAGTTCATCCTCCCCTGGCCTTTGAGGCCTTACTGAGGAAAGGCAGTCTTGGAACCATTAACCTAGCTTCCTAGTTTTCAGTTCTTTTGCATTTATATCCCTATCCCCACCCAACTGGTTGTAGCTGTACTCTTGAAATCTGTCCATTTAAATGTTAGCATTCACAATTCAATTTTCATGTTAAAAAAAAAAACAATTTTATTTATATAAAACATTTTAAAATCTGTAGTTTGCATACCGATTCATGGATCCTGTGAAAAAAATCCCCAGTGATCCCCAGTGATGTACTTTTCACAATTGGGACCCACTGATATATTCTAACATTTTAAGGTTTCTGGACCTAGTTACAATATGTATGTGGTGGTTTCTTCACTGTAGTAGGCAGTTTTTGGATACCAGCTGGGTATCCTATAATTCAACTGAATTTTAACATGATGTACTCAGAGGTAGTAGCCTCATATTCCACAGGTTAAGCGCTTAATCCCACAAGGCTGCCCTCCACTTCAGATGGCAGTAACAAGTCAAGGTTGTCACTTGTGATTTTGACCAACTGATTATAAAGTGAAGGTTCCAACAATCCCTTTCTTGGGCTTGATTAATTTGCTAGAGTATCTCATAGAGCTCAGAAAAACATTTTACTTACAAAGCATCAATTAATTAGAAAAGAATATAACTCAGGAACAACAAGATGTATTGGGCAAGGAATGGGGAAAGTACGTGGAGCTTCCGTGCCCTCTCCTAGACCAGCACTCTCCAAATCTCGTGATCAACAACCTTGAAGCTCTTAAACTCTGTTCTCTAGGTTTTTTGTGGAGGCTTTGTGACTCTGGTATAGCCTATTAAATCATTGGCCATAGCTAATGAGCCCAGTCTCTGCCTCTCTTCCCTTTCAGGAGTGTTCCAACCCTCTACTCACTTGATTGGTTTTCCTGGAAACCAGCCTCCATCCTTCCCAGAGGGTTTAAAAATCACTGCATTAACATAACAGAAGATGCCTTTGATGCTCTTATCACTTAGGAAAATCCAAGAGTTTTAGGAACTGTGCACCAGAAAGAAGAAGACAAAGTAAAATATATTTATTATTTTAAATCACAATATCACACATCTCCCTTCATTGAATAGCTGAAGAAACTTAGACTCAGCTATGTAAAGAGGTTTTACCATAGTGGAACAATTCAGTAGAGGCAGAGCTAGAACTAGACCCTGGAATATTCTTACTTCCTGCTTAGTGCTTTCATGCCTTTAATTGCCTGGTTACATCTGAATTTTCACCTTTGAAATAAGTAAATTTTAACAAATTGGAGGTCTGACAGCAAAAATTGAAAATCATCCAAATTTTTTATTTCCAGGTCTTTGAAGAAACTGGTTTTGATATCAAAGACTATATTTGTAAGGATGATTACATTGAACTTCGAATAAACGACCAGCTTGCTCGTTTGTACATCATTCCAGGAATTCCAAAAGACACAAAATTTAACCCAAAAACCAGAAGAGAAATTCGGGTATGGAATTGAAAGTACTTTCAGGTTGCTGAATGAAGTAGGAAATTGCTTTCAGAAACTCAGTCATTAACTATGTGTTTCTTGTGTTTCAGAACATTGAATGGTTCTCCATAGAGAAATTGCCCTGTCATAGAAATGATATGACCCCAAAATCCAAACTTGGTTTAGCTCCTAACAAATTTTTTATGGCTATTCCCTTTATTAGGTATGTTAATTTTTCTTAAAATAAAAAAACTAACCTTTATAATTCTGATACTCAGTTTCTTCATATAGCCAAGTTTTAAAAGTGAATACTTAATGTTTCCATAGACCATTAAGGGACTGGCTTTCTCGAAGATTTGGAGATTCCTCAGACAGTGACAATGGATTTTCCTCAACTAGTAGCACACCAGCTAAACCTACTGTGGAAAAACTGAGGTAAAGAAATATATTCATAGGATTCTGACTTTCTGATTGTTTTTAATACAGTAGCATTTTGCTTCTAAAATTTGCAGAGGTGTTGGATTCCTTTATAGGAACTATTTTGTTACTGGGTTTTTAAAACGTTTTTTATGAGATGAAAGGAAAGGCACATTTAAAAAAGTATACAAAGAGAGTACCAACTCTTGAGATAGATCGAAGAGGAGGAAAAGAAAAATCATCTGTGTGTGTGTTTTTATACTGTTACTTCTCTGTTCTCATATTCTACTTTAGAGATACTCGAGTTTCTGAAGACAGTTCAATGGAGGATATGTTGAGGTCTGTTTTTTTGTGTAGAAGAGGTGAAGGATGCTGATGTATTACTTGTTCAGAAAGAACTGTGAAGACTTGGGTGGGCTTCTTTTCTTTCACTGGTAATATAAAGAGGGACTATCACATGGTTATAAACACAAGAACAGTTTCTTAGTTGGAACTTAATATCCTATCTAATAAAAGAGTAATATACAAATTAGATCCCCATAGCCACAAGATGGTGCCTATAGCCACATCCTATCTAATAAAATAGTAATGTGCAAATTAGGCATCCCTCCATCACAAAGATGGCTTCCCCCATAGCCACAAGGTGGCAGCGCCCATAGCCACATCCTATCTAATCTATTTAATAGAAGAGTAATATGCAAATTGGTGTCACTCTGCTACACCTAAACCATGCCCACCAGCCAATTGCAACGCCCACCAGCCAATCAGAGCAACTGTATGCAAATTAACCCAGCCAAGATGGGTGGCCAGCAGCCATGGAGCTGGAACAAGTAGGAGGCTTGCCCTGGTGTTGGAGGAAGCTAAGGTTCCCTCCTGTCTTTGTTGGCTGTGGCCTCTGCTCAAGGCAACAAAGTTTTAATTATAGAAGATAAATAAACCCCAGATACCTGCTTGCAGCTGGCTTGGGCTCAAGGAAGTGCTGGGAGCCTGGGTTGTCAGGGACAAACCAACCTGGGCTCCAGCTAAAGCAACAAAGTTTCAATTATATAACATAAATAAGTCATAACTGCTTTCAGCCAGCCTCGCTGCAAACAGCCCTCAGCCCCTCATCCAGGCTGGCCAGGCACCTCAGCAGGGATCCCCTCTCTGAACGGGATGTGGCCAACCTGAAAATGGTCCTCAGCCCCTCACCCAAGCTGGCCAGGCACTCCAGAGGGGGACACCCACCTTGAATGGGCTGTAGCCAGCCTGCAAACAGCCATTATCCACTCACCCAGGTTGGCCGGGCACCCCAGCAGGACCCCCCTCCCTGAAGGGGCTGTGGCCAGCCTGCAAACAGCCATCAGCCACTCACCCAGTCTGTCCAGGTACTCTAGCGGGACCCCCACCCTGATCCAGGACACCCTTCAGGGCAAACCAGCCCCCACCCATGCACTAGGCCTCTATCCTATATAATAAAAGGGTAATATGCAAATTGACCCTAACAGCAGAATCACTGGAAATGACTAGTTGCTCTGATAAACAATGACCACCAGGGGGCAGATGCTCAATGGAGGAGCTGCCCACTGGTGGTCAGTGCATTCCCATAGGGGGAGCTGTGCTCAGCCATAAGCCAAGCTGACAGCTGCCAGTACAGCGGTGGTGGTGGGAGCCTCTCTTAACTCCTCAGCAGCTCTAAGGATGTCTGACTACAGCTTAGGCCTGCTCCCCACTGGAAAGTAGATATCACCCGAGGGCCCCTGGGCTGCCAGAGGGATGTCTGACCGCCAGCTTAGGCCTGATTGCCCGGGGAGCGGGCCTAAGCCAGCAGGTGGACATCTCCTGAGGGGTCCAAGATTGCAGGAGGGCACAGGCCAGGCTGAGGAACCCCCTTCCCCCCGAGTGCACAAATTTTTGTGCACTGGGCCTCTAGTATAACTTATAATTACAGAGTAGGCTGAGTAATTTTGTTCAATAAGCAGAAGTATTTGTAGTCAATTTGTTAGAACTTTGCCTTATGTTATGTTAAGAGAGTTGCTTTTTACATTTTCTTTAATTTATATGTTGTTTTTAATCCTATAGCTTCAAAAATTAAATAGAAGGAAACCACATTTACAGTGAATATTTTTTAAATACATAGAAAATATTCCAATTTAGTTGGATTTTATGAGGACAGAAGCTAGAATTAAATGTAAATGTTATTTTTG
The DNA here is from genome assembly GCA_004026665.1 of Murina feae. Taxonomy (NCBI): domain Eukaryota; kingdom Metazoa; phylum Chordata; class Mammalia; order Chiroptera; family Vespertilionidae; genus Murina; species Murina feae. The sequence continues at coordinate 7,279 of PVJC01052096.1, forward strand.
CCTATCAGAAACTGTGATTATTATAACCAAATTATAAACCAATAGATATAAGTGAAATAGTTTAAAAATGTAAAGTAGACAAGAATGCAGCCAGTTTTGAAAAGATACAAGATACTGTTAAAAAGTTATAAAATAGTGAGTGGAAAAAAATAATTGACTGTTCATGTTTGGAAAATCTGTCTGAAATGACAACCATACTTTTTAGTCTTAGGATTTATAGTGCTGGAGAGTAGAATAAGGAGATACTAAACCAACTACTTTAAACATTTCAGGTTTCTTAGGGCGGGAAGGATGTGTTTTTAGTGTATAATCTAATGTCTGTGATAATGTATTGAAGTATCTGAATTTTATCTAAAAGAGTTGAGAGTCTGAAATTTTATTGTGTTTTTTTTTAAAGATCATTTTGAAATATATTTTTATTGATGTTTCAGAGAGGAAGGGTGAGGGAGAGAGAGAGATAGAAACATGAATGATGAGAGAATCATTGATCAGCTGCCTCTTGCACGCCCCCTGCTGGGGATGCACACCCTGGACATGTGCCCTTGACTGGAATTGAACCCAAGACCCTTCATTCCGCAGGTCAATGCTGTATCCACTGTGCCAAACTGGCTAGAGCAATATTGTAATTTTTAAGTGTGTTTTAAGAAGGAAAGTCCACTTACATTTGTTTCAAGTAAATTTAGGCAGAATTGTTTTCACTTTTTTTTTCACCTTTTTAAATGTATAACCACTCATAGGGAGGAGATGGTATGGATAGTTCAGAAAAGTTTTAGATTAAAAATAACAGATTATTAATTCATTCAAATACTCAAATGCATGCTGGTGATAATAGACAAAGCAGACTTATATTCCAATAATGGGAGATAGACAATAACTAAGAAAGTGAAATTTGTAGTCTGTAAGGTATGCTATCAGGTGAACTATAAGATAAAATTTACTAATGTGATTTTTATTTTTTTAAATCTTGGTATAGTCGAACCAAATTCCGCCACAGTCAGCAGTTATTTCCTGAAGGTTCCCCAGGTGACCAATGGGTAAAGCACAGGCAGCCATTGCAGCAAAAGCCATATAATAATCATTCTGAAATGTCTGACCTTCTAAAAGCAAAGGTGAGTGATATACATTTAAAAATTTTCATAACTTTAGGTCATTTGACTTTGAAACGTATCTGAATTAAGAAACTGTTAATTAATAGTTATAGAGCTCTGACTTGTTGATGAAAGAATCTTGTGTTCCTGACTTGTGATTTGAAGCTGGCGTGAGACTCCTTAACTTTTATAGCATGGCTATAAATTCAGTAAGTGAGAGAGATTAACATCTGACTTTGGTGTATATGCTACCAGTGAAAGGTTCATTACTGTGTTGTATTCTAGTCTGTGATTATACGACAGTTTTATTTATTCTACTCTTCAACATTTTTTATTTTTTAATTGCAGTTGACATACACTATAATATTAGTTTCAGGTATACAAGAGTTATTATAAATTTATATAACTTACAAAGTGATCACCCTAAGTCTAGTAATCATATGATACCATATATGGTTATTATAATACTAGGGACCCGGTGCACAAAAATTTGTGAACTCGGGGGGGGGGGTCCCTCAGCCCGGCCTGTGCCCTCTTGCAGTCTGGTACCCCTTGGGGGATGTCCACCTGCTGGCGTGCCTGTCCAGCCTGGTTGAGGGGCCATTTTCAGGCTGCCCACAGCCCCTTCAGGGTTTGGGTCTCTACTGGGGTGCCTGTCCAGCCTGGGTGAGGGGCTGATGGCTGTTTGCAGTCTGGCCACAGCTCCCATTGACCCAAGATCCCAGCGAGGCTGGCTGGAAGCAGGTTTCTGGGGTTTATTTATCTTTAATTGAAACATTGTTGCCTTGAGCAGAGGCCACAGCCGGCTGAGGCAGGCAGTTTCCTGCAAACAGAAGCCTCCTGTTTACTCTGGCTCTGTGGCTGCTGGCCGCCATCTTGGCTGGGTTAATTTGCATATCATTGCTCTGATTGACTGCTGGGCATGGCTTGGCTGGTAGGCATGGCTTAGGTGTAATGGAGTGAGGATTAAATTGCATATTACTCTTTTATTAGATTAGATTACTAGAGGCCCAATGCACGAAATTTGTGCAAGAGTAGACCTTCCTTCTCCTGGCTGCCAGAACCAGCTTCCCTCTGACACCCGGGCTTCCCTTGTAGCCCTGGCGTCTGGAAGGTCATCTGGAAGGACATCCGGTCTAATTAGACTGTTAAGCTTTTTTTAAATTATAGATTGACTGTATTCTCTGTGCTGTACTTTATATCTCCGTGACTGTTTTGTAACTGCCAATTTGTACTTCTTAACCCCTTTACCTTTTTCCAACAACCCTTCCTCCCCCTGCTCATCCGACAACCATCAGTTTGTTTTCAATATTTATGAGTTTGTTTCTATTTAATTTTTTGTGTTTACTTTGTTTTTGTATTTACAAGTAAAATCTTGTGGTATTTGCTTTTCTCTGTTTGACTTATTTCATGTAGTGTAATCCCCTCTAGGTATATCCATGTTGTTGCAAATATTAAGATTTCATTCTTTCTTTAAGGCTAATAATATTTCATTATATATAGTAGTAAGTAATACCTCTTCTTTATCTATTTGTCTATCAGTAGACACTTAGGTTGCTTCCAAATCTTGGCTATTGTAAATAATGCTGCATTGAACATAGGGCTGAATATATCTTTTTGAATTAGTGCTTGGGATTTTTTCAGATAAATATTCAGAAGTGGGATTGCTGGGCCATATGGTAGTTCTATTTTCAATTTTTTTTGTTGTTAAAAATATTTTTTATTGATTTCAGAGAGGAAAGGAGAGGGGAAGAGCCTAGCCGGCTTGGCTCAGTGGATAGAGCGTCAGCCTGTGGACTGAAGGGTCCCAGGTTCGATTCCGGCCAGGGGCACATGCCTGGGTTGCGGGCTCAATCCCCAGTGGGGGTGTGCGGGAGGCAGCCAATCGGTGGTTCACTCTCATCATTGATGTTTCTATCTCTCTCTCCTTCTCCTTTCCTCTCTGAAATCAATAAAAGAAATATATTAAAAAAAAAGGGGAGGGGGAGAGATAGAAACATCAGTGATGAGAGAGAATCATTAATTGACTGCCTCCTGCATGCCTCACACTGGGCATGAAGCCTGCAACTTGGGTATATGGCCTGATCGGGAATCAAACTGTGACTTCTTGATTCATAGGTCAACACTCAACCACCGAGCAATGCAGCCTGAACTATTTTGAATTTTTTTAGGAGCCTCTCTACTGTTTTTTTATAATGGCTGCACCGATTTGTAATCTCACCAACAGTGTTCAGGGTCTCCCTTTTCTCCACATTTTACTCAACACTTGTTTTTTTTTTCTTTCTTTTTTTTAAATTTTGTTTTAAGTATTACAAAGAGGGTTAAATAAGTTTCCATTTTTTCCCCCTTAACCTTCCCCATCCTCCCCTACCCCCCAGTGTCTTGTGTCCATTGCTTATGCTTATATGCATGCATATAAGTCCTTCAGTTGATCGATTAACTCCCCCGCAACCCTCCCGACTCTTCCAGCTATAGTTTGACAGTCAATTTAATGCTGTTCTGCCTCTGTATCTGTTTATGTTCATCAATTTATAATGGTCTTTATTATCCATAAACTAGGGGCCCGGTGCACAAAAATTTGTGCACTCGGGGTGGAGGGAGTCCCTCAGCCCGGCCTGTGCCCTCTGACAGTCTGGGACCCCTCAGTGGATGTCCTATGATGGCCCCAGTCTGCCAGGTGCCTTTTGTGTGTGTGTGTGTGTGTGTGTGTGTGTGTGTGTGTGTGTGGCCACTGGGGACCTGCCCCCAGCTGCATCTGAGGCTCGGAGCAGTCCTCCTGTGTGTGTCTACCTGCTGGGGACCTGCCACCAGGCACACTGTGGAGGCTTGGAGCAGGCACCCCCTCTATGTTGATCTCTCAGACTCTTGCCCTCCCCTGCATGTTGT
>PVJC01052097.1:0-11251 GCA_004026665.1 Murina feae
GGGGGGGGGGACTCAGCCTTGCCTGCACCCTCTCCAATCTAGGATCCCCTCGGATGTCCGATTGCCGGTTGAGGCCCAGCAGGATAGGGCCTCAACCAGCAGTTGGACATCTCTCTCACAATCTGGGACCGCTGGCTCCCAACTGCTCACCTGCCTGCCTGCCTGATCACCCCTAACCACTCTACCTGCCGGCCTGATTCCCCTAACTGCTCTCCTGCTGGCCTGATCACCCCTAACTACCACTGCCTGCCAGCCTGATTGCCCCATAACTGCTCCCCTGCCAGTCTGATCGCCCCCTAACTGTTCCCTGGCCAGTCTGATTGTCCCCTAACTGCTCTCTCCTGCCAGCTTGCTTGCCCCTAACCACCTCTGCCTTGGCCCTTGCCACCGTGGCTTTGTCCAGAAGGACATCCGGAAGATGTCCAGTCTAGTAGCATTATTACCCTTTTATTAATATAGATGATTGGAGTTGGAGTGGGAGAAAATGTATTTGCCATTCCTGTACCAGAGGGCAGAAACTTGATTAAAGTCACCTTATACGTTATCGGAGCTCCACAAATAAATTAAATTACAGTTTTGTTAAGATTGGGAGAATTAGGAAATACATAATTTCTATCAGTGAAAAAGTGAGGTGAGAAGAAATATAATAGGGCAGGTTCATTGTAATGACTTGTCTCTTCCATTGTTGGTGGAACTGACTAGCCATGAATACAATCTTGCTCAGCAAACACTTTGGACAGTTGGGGCAGAAGTGACAAACATGCTCACAGGTTATTTCCTGTCTGAGCCCAGAAGTTTAAAAAAACAATGAATTGTATTGTTTTAATTCTGGTATTTATAATATTCATTTGCTTTGAAAATAAGCCTTTGTCATGAAAATTGTATTAAGAATTATGTTTTAATTTTTAACTATAACTGTTCTAGATAGAGTAGTACCTGTTGAAAGACTGAAATTAGGAAGTAGCTGAGAGTATGTTACAGTTATTTATACAGATATGCAAAAAAAAAAAAAATAGATGCTCTGGTTAGTTTCAGAATGCAAAAAGGGGGCATCTTTATATTAAAAACACTAGAAATTGCTTTCATTTTAGAGGTCAGGAGATTAGGGTTTTTTGTTTTGTTTTAACCTCTGAGAACTAGCTAATTGAATTCTTGGTTTTTATAGTACAGGTTATTAAGAATTAAAAATCTTTCAAAGTAGAACTAGTGAGTTGAATGGAATTAAGCATAGTCTGCAGTTTGGAAAGATGAATAATATTCTTGGTTGTGTTGAATGGACTTGTTTATAGACTTATTTATGGATGAAGAAAACTTCAACTAAGATGGATATTACTAGGCAAACCATGCTGATATTTTAATGTGTAGATCTTGAATTGTACCAGGTGTAATATTTCAGATTTTTGTTCTTTAGGAAAGGGAATTCTTGAAGAATTACGTTCAGCGAATAGTTGATGTTCGGCCCACCTTGGTTCTAGTAGAGAAGACAGTATCTCGGATTGCCCAGGACATGTTACTGGAACATGGCATTACTTTGGTCATTAACGTAAAATCAGTGAGTTTTCTTATTTTTCTGTTATTTTAAATCACAGTTTTCGATTGTATTTGCATGTGTGGCAGGGATGCAGGGACCACTGATTATTTGTTTCTTTGCTGACCGTATGCATTGAAAGTAGGACAGGAGGCACGGCAGCTATCTCATTATCTCAGACTGGGGCTCTCGGGCTGGAAGAAAGTGTAACTGATTATGTAACACTCATCATAAGCGCCTGCAGAACCAAGGTGCACTCGCCATTCATTAAGTGGTGTTTGCTGGTCCCCCTCTGATTGTTTGGGGGAATTGTACAAGCAGAAAATGTCGTCTCCCTTGACAAGTTACTCTCTTCAGAATAGAGGCCAGTTCCAGAAGTTCCCGTCCCCAACAGCATCCTGGGCCAGTGAATGATGCTTAAGTACCTTTTGATAATGTTTTTTCATATAAGTATGGTTTATTTTGTTATTCCCAAGGAACCATGTGTAGGCTGATCTAGGATCAGAAAGGGTCATATAAGTATTAAAATTAAGGAAATGCATTGTAAAGGTTATTTAAAAATTTTTCTATTACTTTTCCAGTTTAAGTTTACTACGAATTTTTTTTCTCTGATTTTGTAATATAATGCTTTTCTGTGTTCTAGCAAGTTTTAGAACGAATCAGTCGGATGACCCAAGGTGATTTAGTGATGTCAATGGACCAGCTGCTTACAAAACCTCACCTGGGCACCTGTCACAAATTTTATATGCAAATATTTCAGTTGCCTAATGGTGAGTGATCTTTTTTTAATCTTTATTGTTGAAAGTATTACGTATGTCCCCTTTTTTCCCCATTGACCTTTTCTAGCCTGCCGGTGAGTGAGCTTTAGCGTAGGTTCACCTGAGATTGGGGCCTGAGGATATTCGTAACCTCATCAGTACTACATTGTTCCCTTCGTAGGAAATACATGTTGGTATTGGGTAAATGAGGATAGGCAGCCGTGACCTTTTTCCTTGCAGATGTTGTGAATTCATTCTGTCTGAACTTCTGGATTCCCACCTACTCTTAACTTTTTGTTTGTTTATTCGTAGAACAAACCAAAACACTGATGTTTTTTGAAGGCTGTGCCCAGCACCTGGGCTGCACCATCAAGCTTAGAGGAGGCTCTGACTACGAGTTGGCTCGAGTTAAGGAGATCCTAATATTTATGATCTGTGTAGCTTACCATTCTCAACTCGAAATCTCCTTCCTCATGGATGAGTTTGCTATGCCTCCTACGTTGACACAGAACCCTTCCTTTCATTCTCTGATTGAGGGACAGGAAGATGAAGGGGCTGCACAAGAGCCATTCAGCGGAAGTCCCCTCCCCCGGGAGCCCGACTTCCCGTCGGAGTTTCTGTCCTGTGATGGTAGCAGTCTGCTAGAGTCCGGGCTTGCGTTTGAGAAGGGTGACCAGGAAAGTGACAGTGTCCCACAGGACGTTGCTCCCGTGAAGCACCAGGAGTACGCCACGGCAGCTTGCCCGGCAGGCGTCCCCTGTGCGCTCTTTCCATCCGTACCTGAATCCCTGTTGCTGCTCCATGTGGACGAGCAGCAGGGTGCCCCAGGCACTGAGCAGCCAGAGACTTTGCAGCAAACAGATGAGCTAGAGGATCCCAAAAGCCAGATGAAAGCATTCAGAGACCCACTGCAGGATGACATCGGACTCTATGTTACAGAGGAAGTCACCTCTTCGGAAGATAAACTAAAGACCTATTCTCTGGCCTTTAAACAGGAATTGAAAGATGTGATCCTCTGTATCTCCCCAGTAATCACATTCCGGGAACCCTTCCTTCTCACTGAGAAGGGGATGAGATGCTCTACCCGAGATTATTTTGCAGAGCAGGTTTACTGGTCTCCTCTTCTCAATAAAGAGCTCAAAGAAATGGAGAGCAGGCGGAAGAAGCAGCTGCTCAGGGACCTCTCCGGCCTCCAGGGGATGAATGGCAGCGTTCAGGCCAAGTCCATTCAGGTCTTGCCCTCACATGAGCTTGTGAGCACTAGGATCGCCGAGCATCTGGGTGGCAGCCAGAGCCTGGGCAGAATGCTGGCCGACTATCGGGCCAGAGGAGGCAGGATTCAGAAAAGTTCAGACCCTTTTGCTTATTCAAAGGATGCATCAGGTACTCCAAGTGTCAAATCAGGAAGCAGAACTGAGAGTGATGAAGAGAAAGGCTTGATTCCGAGTGACGCGGTGTGGTCATCAAAGGTGAGCAAGCGCACTTTGGCTGTGTGCGTAAATTTAGAAGGTGCTGAAAACTGTTATGGCAGGGTGAAAAGAATCAAGTATGACAGATTGCATGCAGATTTATTTCTTTTACGCCTTCTTTGGTGTCAGGTCTATTGGCTTATATGTTGCTTTAAAATGTATGAAGTAGGAGTATAATGCAATGAAGCTATGTTTTGATAAAAATGGGATGAGCTCATGATAAAACTAGGGAGAGCTGTGAGGGAGGGGGAGTGTGGAGCTGCTTAAAAATTTTGGCAGGAGGACTTGGGTATGGTGTCGGTTGGTAGTGAGCGATGGAAGGTGATTGTAGGAAATGGATGTGTTTTTTAAAAAATACTAGATTTGCTCATTTATAAACATGAAACATCTTACATTGTTATTTAATTATGGCAGCACCCTTTACCTTTACATTAAAAAAAAAAATTGAGGGCAAATTAAGGAAGATTCATTAATGAGCACATTGTTCATAATGGTGGCAATAAAACTAATGAACAAACCATCTCTAGAGGAGGAAATGCAGTTGTTTAATAAAATACATGAAAGTGCCAGATAATAATGCCACACCATGTTTTATTTATGAGGTTGGCTGACAGGAAAGTGGTAAGAGCCATGGTTAATGAAGTACAGAAAGTACCTAAAATAAACTTTATATAAAACTAGGCCCAATGCATGAAATTTGTGCAAGAGTAGGCCTTCCTTTCCCCGGCTGTCAGCACTGGGCTCCCTCCAGCACCCAGGACCCAGCCACCGGCAGGCACCCAGGACCCAGACTTCCCTTGCAAGTCCCAGCTTTGTCTGGAAGGTTATCTGGAAGAATGTCTGGTCTAATTAGCATATTACACTTTTATTATAGATTTTATTTATATACATTTATGTATTATATATAGAAACAAGGAGGTCTCTGTTAATTTACATGAGCATGCATATACCTTGGATTCAGCATTCCTATCTTTTATAACTGATTCCTATACTAATAAGTAAGCATTTTATATAAGGATGCTTACAATTTATTGGAATGTCTGTACAAGGATATTTTCACATAATTTCTGAGCATAATTTATAGTTGTTTGCTGTAAAAAGAATGAATTGGATCTTATTTAATGGCCCAGATAGAACCTATGGTATGCTTTCAAGTGTTAAAAGGCAGGTTGTATTTTAACAGATGTAGCAACATCCCATTTTTATAAAAACAATCCCCAGTGTTTACTTACATGGGGGTTTCTGTGTGTTTCTGTGTGTGAGCTCGGAGCAAGAATGCATGGTCTTCAACCATAAGATCAGATTTGCCCATTTGTGGGGATCAGGTGGCCTCAAAGGAGGAGAGGCTTTATGTATTCCATGGACTTTTCCATCTACCTCTGTTTTATCTGAATTCAACAGAGAGTGGGCATTACTTTCGAAATGATCAAAAACAGGTGTAAAGTACAAATAAGTAAATACCTTAGAATTAAATACCTGTATGTCTCAAATTGATGTTATATCCAGCCACTAGTCCACTGTTTCGTATTTAATTAACTACATATTTCCAAAACAATTTAATGCGATTTTGTAAAAATAAATAGTATTTAAGATTAAAACAAGCTATTAGACAACCGTTTGTATTTTTAACTCGAACTTCTTGGATTGTTTTATCATAAAAACTAACGGCTCTTCTTTATATTTAGTTTCTTTTAAATCTTCAGCAGAACCTTACAGATAGGAGGCTTTCAGAATTGAGTGGGATGTGTTAGGCTTTAGAAGCGAGCACTGGGCCTGGAGTGTGTTATGACTTGTGGGCGCTCATCCTCTCCTCGTGCAGGTGGACTGCCTGAACCCCGTCAACCACCAGAGACTGTGCGTGCTCTTCAGCAGCTCCTCCGCCCAGTCCAGCAACGCCCCCAGTGCCTGCGTCAGTCCGTGGTAGGATTCCTGTCCCCCTGCACCACTGCACTTTACCTGAGAACAAATTCAGTAACTTTAAGTAAAAATTGAGCCCGAGGGTCTGTTTTTAGGTACATGGCATGCTGATGGTCATATATGAGTTGATAGAACTTATAAAACTTGTGAGTTAAATATGAAATTTCCATTTGTTCATGGCTAGGAGTGAATGAGAATATCTTAAGAGTGAACAGAATGCGAGGCTGAAAGAGAAGTTTGTTATTATAAAAGTGAGGAAATAGATACAAAAGCTAGTTTTCAGCATTTTGACGATAATGTAATTTAGGCAGGTTGTCCTTTAGGCATTATTTTTATAAAAACAGTTAGTCGTTACCTTGAGTTTTATTGCAAAACTTAATTCTAAGTAGATTGGTAAAAACATGTTTTATAATGTTATACACACACATACACACACACTCACACATATCCTATCCTATATAATAAAAGTTTAATATGTTAAGTGTCCAGTCGACCGGTTGGCCTATCAACCAATCAAAGCGTAATATACTAATGGTATGCTAAGGCCGCTCAACTGCTCGTTAGAACATGCGCTGACCACTGGGGGGCAGTTGACCAGTCACTATGATGTGCACTGACCACCAGGGGCAGACATTCCGACCAATAGGTTAGTTTGCTGCTGGGGTCCAGGCGATCAGGACTGAGTGAGATGGGCCGGACACAACCTGCAGCCCTCCTATTGTCCCTCCCCAGCTGGCCAACCTCCCATGTCTCTTCTCGGCCCGATCGTGCACCAGTGGGGTCCCTCTGCCTGGCCTGCACCCTCTTGCAATCCAGAATCTCTCAGGGGATGTTGGACAGCCAGTTTTGGCCCAATCCCACAGGGGAAGCACCGCTCAGCCAGAAGCCAGGCTCGTGGCTGGTGAGTGCAGTGGCGGTGGCAGGAGCCTCTTCCGCTTCCACGGCAGTTGGACATCCTGAGGCTCCCAGACCGCAAGAGGGCACAGTCTGGGCTAAGGGACCCCCACCCACCCAGTGCAGAATTTTGTGCACTGGGCCTCTAGTATATTTATATTTATATTTATATTTATATTTATATTTATATTTATATTTATATTTATATTTATATTTATATTTATATTTAAATGATTTATTTGAAATGATAGTCCCAAAGCCTAGTTATTACATAGTTATCTTTAGTTTTAAAAGTACTGTGGAACATAACTGCTTATTTTTGGAACACTGTTTCCATGACAAAATGTGTCTCATATTTTCACTTTGAACACCAGAAACATGTATTTCTGCCATTGAGACCAGGGATTCTTCTAGTACCAGCAGGTGACGGGCTGAGAGAGCCCAGGGAATGTTCTCTCCAGGTGTCTGGATTCCTTAGGTCAAGGCTTAAATAAGATGGAGGCTTCAATACTGGTCAGTGAAACTCTTGTTTGTGGGCATTTAGAAGTTAGAATTTAAGTGAGGAATTGGCTCTCCTGGAGGAATTTGAGCTGCGGTTCACCAAGCTCAGTAAGGTGTGGACTAGAGAGCAGGAGACAGGAGTCCCATTTTGTGTTGACAGGGCTTAAGGCTTTGTAAAAGAGGCGTGTACTCATTTAATATTAAAATCATCCTGATTAAATAGTTTCATAAGATACTAATGGACTGGGCGTAGATAAGATGCTGAAGTGTAGCTAGTCCAAACTCGTTTTAGCTGAGGCAAAACCTGTTCTGTAATAAGGATATTACCTGCGTCAGTTCTATATCATAAGCACATCTTGTAGACAGACAGTCTGTGTCTCATGAAACCTTTGCTGTGTGTTTAAGTCTCATGATATGTTACTAAGAAGTGATCTCTTTCTTTAGGATTGTAACAATGGAGTTTTATGGGAAGAATGATCTTACATTAGGAATATTTTTAGAGAGATACTGTTTCAGGTAAGAATATGTCTTCTTTTTATGTTCCACTTGTGCTTTTTTGATGCCCAGAATTTCAACCTAAAACATAAACATGAGTTTATTGTTGCGTGGCCTTCACTTTCATGCCACACACAAAGAAGTAGTCTATTCCATACACCATGCAGTTCATTCTTCAGATCTTTGCCTGTCTAGTAATCCCCAACCGTGTGACTTTTTTTTTTTTTTAAGGATTTGTGTTTTTACAGTGAGAAGCAAAAGAAACATAGGATCTCAGGTGTAAGCCTTCGTGCTATCACCTGCATCACCTGCTATTTATATTTCTAAAGAACAAGTAATTTGATCTTTATCGGCCCCCTTTATAGGGAATAGCAAGCTCCAGAAATGGAAGGAGTTTTAGAAATGCCCAGCAAATAGGAGGTGGATTGTAGTTGAAGGCAGGATGTTCAGCTATCGGCCCCAAGCAGTGCTTTTAAGTGGAGCCCCGTAGACTGTCCACCAGTCGTTCTTACTCTAGAGAGGACGCTGCACTTTCTCGACAGTGGATTAGACTGTATTATTCATTACACATTGCCTTTCAGTTTTATGGTTAATGTGAGGCCTTCTTTTTTTTGTCAAAGGCCTTCTTACCAGTGTCCTAGCATGTTCTGTGATACCCCCATGGTGCATCACATCCGGCGCTTTGTCCATGGCCAAGGCTGTGTGCAGATCATCCTGAAGGAGCTGGATTCTCCAGTACCTGGATATCAACATACAATTCTCACCTATTCCTGGTGCAGGATCTGCAAACAGGTAAATGGACCCTGTGGCTATATTTCATAGGGTATTTATTTCTTTATTGTATAGTTCTTTTTTTGTGAGGGAAGGTGGTCTGTTATTTTGAATGTGTTATTTGTCATTGGGCTCATATATATTTACCTTCTAGTATTGTATGTTCCATTTCATGTTTCTTGAAGATTCTATTTTAGAATTTATCGGTCATTATGAAAAGTATAGGTACCTTGTCTAGTAAAATATATGGAGATTATGTCTTGACAGTTCTCAGTTATGTTTGTTTATTCATTCAGCAAGCACTGATTTGGCACTATCTATGTTCCCGATACTATGCTAGGCCCTAGGAATGAGAAAGAGCAATGTAAAGGACTCCTTGTTTTCTAGGGGAGGAGACAGACTGGTAACTCTTTGTATGCTGGGATGTTCGTACAAGTTTGAGCTTATACCCACATTTCTACTACAGATGAGGCCATGTTTAAATTCATCTCTACTGGTTTTTCATGTACATTTTTAAGAAAAGAACAACGTGTCTTTTTCCTTTGGGGTGTGTGTGTGTGTGTGTGTGTGTGTGTGTATTTTATAATTCTAGAGGAAGTATTTGGTGTCAATACTGGTTTTAATATATACTTTTAATTCAAATTGTTTGCATTGAGCATGTGCCAAATTTAACTTCATTGGTATCTTTATTGGCTTATTTTGGAGTGTGCTTTGGAAAGCACACGTGGGAATTCCAGGTAAATTGACAGTGTGATCTACACTGATGTCAGTGGTTGAGGAAGGCAGAATTGGTTAGTTCCTTCTGCAGTAGCAAGCAGACAGCCATGATATCATTCCTTGCAATATTCAGTCTTAACTTAAAAAAAATTTTTTTTAATTGATTGCAGAGAAGAAGGGAGAGGGAGAGAGAGATAGAAACATCAATGATGAGAGAGAATCATTGATCAGCTGCCTTCCGCATGTCCTTTAGTGGGGATCGAGCCCACAACCCTGGCAATTGCTCTGACGGGGATTTGAACTGTGACCTCCCTTCATAGGTCCAAGCTCAATCACTGAGCCACACCAGCCAGGCACAGTCTTACTTAAAAATGGGCAAAAGGCATGACAAAGCAACTTAATACAAATGGCCAGTAGTTTGTGAAAATAAATTTTGTGTATTAGTAGTCAAAGAAGTAATAACCGGTGAAATGTATTTCTATTTTTGTTCTTAAGAAATCACATTTCAAAGGTTTGTAATTCCTGGGATTGCTAAGAGAGTGGGGAATTGGTACTTGGATCCTGTTCGAGGTTGTGTAAACTAGTAGTCCTGTTCTGGAAAACAGTCTGGCAAGATGTGGCAAAGACTGCATAAATGTCCATGTTCTTTTAACTACCAATTACTACTTTCATTTATTCCAAAGAGATAATTATGGATATGTATAAATAAGTATTTATATACAAAGAAGTTTATTAGAGCCTCATCAAAATAAAGAACAACTTGTAAATGACTTAAATGCCCATCAGTAAGGATTGGTTAATGTATCCATATAATGAGATATTCTGCAGCCATTAAAAATCAAGTTGTAAAAGAGCAGTGGATGTGGGAGCATATTTATGATCCATTGCTAAGTAAAAAAATAAAAGATTATGAAACTAACTGCAGGAAATGATTTTTATATTGATATTGGTGGCTTGATTACGGGTGATTCTGCTCTTCCCAGCCATCCCTAACTCCACCCACCTTTTAACATTTTCTTTCTTTTTTCAAGTTTCTATAATCAGAATATGCTAGATTTGTATTAAGAAAAGAAAATACATATTTTTTTTTAAAAAAATTCTTAATATGTGATTAGATAACAAATGATTTATGCTAAATTTCAGGTAACACCAGTTGTTGCTCTTTCCAATGAGTCCTGGTCCATGTCATTTGCAAAATACCTTGAGCTTAGGTTTTATGGGCACCAGTACACTCGTCGAGCCAATGCTGAGCCATGCGGTCACTCCATCCACCATGATTATCACCAGTATTTCTCCTATAACCAGATGGTGGCATCTTTCAGGTAAGAAGTCAGAGCGACCTTCTACAAGCGACCTTATGTACTCCCTGGAAGGCTTTGTAACATTTCCACTAGCACTAGATTAAATTGGTGGCATGTGTTCCCCCGTCTTCACAAATGCAGAGGGCCATACTCTTGTGCTACGCTTCCAGTGCTGTTATTCTGTTTATTCCTTAACCTAAGAGATAGGTTTTATTACCCTCACTTTTATTAGCTCACTTGTAAAGCTAGCACATGGTGGAGTCAGGATATGAACTAGTCAGAATGATCCTATTAAATGAATAATGGGTGTTTATTTCACCCTGAGTGAAAACCAGCATCCATTATGGACCTGTAAGCGCCTGCATGCACTGGCTGCCCAGTACCTCTCTGTTCTTACCTCCTACTGCTCTCCCCTTGCTCACCTTGCTGTAGCCTCACCTGCCTGAGAGCCTTGCACTTACTCTTCTCTTTGTACCTCCCGTTCCCCAGCTATCTGCCTGCTTTCCTTTTCTGCTGCATGTCTTAGTTCAGATTTCACCTGCCCTGACCCCCTCTCACCCTTGGCATTTCCTGCTTTATTTTTTCCATGGCACTTACCATCTGATGTACATATTTTAAGTATTTATTTGTCACATTTGTTACTCAAATCTAAATCCTGAGGGCTGGAAATTTGGCCCTTGTTTAGTGCTTTCTCCTCAGCACCTAAAACAACACTTGACACATAGTAGGAAATGTTTGTACAGACAGTCCTCAGATTACGTCAGACTTGACGTATGTCATGTTGTGGTTACGTCGCCATCTCCCATCCTATCTAATAAAGAGGTAATATGCAAATTGACCATCACTCCAACACATATGATGGCTTCCCTCATGTGGTCAAAGATGGCTGCCACAAGATGG
>PVJC01052098.1:0-11254 GCA_004026665.1 Murina feae
CATAAGCTGGATGTTAGACTAATTTACGGAATTATCCAACTTTCCAATTTCTTCTTCCCAAAGAAGCCGTTTAATCTAAAACCCAGAGGCTCACGAATGTTTGTTTGAAAGACAGCACAGAGAACATCAACCTTCATCATGAATGAGGCGGCAACTGTCCAGACCAGGAAGTTCATGACCAGCAGACGACGTCGGCGGAAGCAAATGGCCACTGATGTCCTTCAGCCTGGGAAGGCGACAGCACCCAAGACAGAAATTCGAGAAGGACTTGCCAAAACGTGTAGGACCACACCTGATGTCATCTTTGTGTTTGGATTCAGAACCCACTTGGGTGGTGGCAAGACCACTGGCTTTGGCACGATTTATGAGTCCTTGGATGATGCAAAGAAAAATGAACCCAAACACAGACTTGCAAGACATGGCCTATATGAGAAGAAGAGGAAGACCTCAAGAAAACAGAAAGCAACGCAAGAACAGAATGAAGAAAGGCAGGGGGACTGCAAAGGCCGGCGTTGGTGCTGGCAAAAAGAAACAGTAAAGGTTCTTTGGTGACTTTATCTGTGATGGTTGTGCAGATTTTTCATGAGAGGATTAATTATAAACTTTAAAGAAAAAGAAAGACAGCACAGAGGAGAAACACTGATGATGCAAGCAAAGACGTCTGTAGGGAGACTAAAGGTGCCCGCTGAACTGAGCAAGCCAGGGATCCGGTGCCCACATGCACAGGTCTCCTGGTGTGGACCGAGGCTGCCGTGGAAATAACCATGCACCGCGATGCTACGATTTATCCTGGAGGGACAACGGCCATGTCTCTAACCTGGTACCCAAACGACCTTGCCCCGCCTTCTCACCGGAGCGTGGACAAGAGCCTAAATAAACAGCCGCGAGAGCACGGAGCTCGATTACCCCTGCAACAGGGCTTCCTCAAACAGCTCTGCATGTTTGAGAACTACACGTGTCCCAGTCAAAAATTACTCTGTGACATGAATGGAAGTCCAAAGATGATGCTTCTATTTTCACGTACAGAAAACACACCCTGCCATCGCCATGCTGTGCTCAGGGGAGCACCAGAGCAAGGATACCTTCAGGTCATCACACATTGGATTCAAATAGGTTCATCCCTTTAACAAACCACAAGGAGAAACCACGCAGTGGTAGTGAATGGACACTATACACGTGCATAGTTAACAAATGAAATAACATACCAAATTAAGTAGTAAATAATGAAAACCGCTGCCAAGGAGATTATGAAACAGTCTATTTTCCAAATACTCTTTTCTATGTAACCAAACCTGTGCTATCAATTGGCTGGAATACTGTGCTCTGTCTGCTGTGATCAGCTAACAAAATTAGATCTAATGGTTTCCTAGCAACTGCAGATGCCTTTACATCCTTTGACTATACTCTTCATGATAGAGGTCAATGGTTTCAAATTTTTTAAAGAGTAGTAATGCTCAAGTCAATTTCCATGAAGTTTAAATTTGGTAGGATTTGGAATCTAGAAATTTCGAGGTGTTACAGTCCCAAATTCCAAAAGGTTCTTAACACACTGCTAAAATTGCATGTATCACTGGAGTGAACTGGATTATAAAATTTATCACTCCATAATAATGAAACTCACGAAGATGAGGTGATTTTCTTTCAGGCAGCCAGCAATTTAAAGAATTAGCTGTAACCCTAACCAATGCCGACGTGTCATTACTTTGTATAGATACCTTCACTGATTTAGATACTTGGTTTCAAATCCCGTCCTTCACAGTGAAAAGTGGGTGCTGAGCTGTGAAATGCCCTTGGTTTCTCTTTGCATCACTTACCCAGGTTTTGCCACATGCTGAAGATCTCACAGCCCATTGTCACCCGCATGTCGCCATACCTGGAACAGGACAAAAACCAGACCTGATCCAGGGCCTCCGGAAGGAAAATGGATTTGTGTCTCTAGGATACTACCTGTCAGTCTGAGTTAAAAATCAGTATGTGTGTAATGAAAGATTTCAATGTGCATGTCTTGATGCCTCTAACTCAAATCTTCATATAAGTCTTTAATAAAATAGATTTGCCTCATAATGTTCACTTTGGTAGTAATTTTGAATCCTGAAAGACTGAGGACAAATAAAAAAGTTGAAGTTCAAAATATTGAAATTCCCAGAAAAGACTGCTTCTTGTCCTCGTGGTCATCACCTCTCCATTGTAATTTCTGGCATGAACATTTGATCTATGAACTGTTCAAATTAAACACGCTTTAAAAGGCACCACACTTGGTATGCCTCATGCTCCCGTCTGATTACACACTGGTACTTACTTTTCTAACACCTTTTTCTTTTTGGAGGGTGTGAACATCTCCAATTGCAGACACAGCTGGTTTATAAAAATGACCGCGAGGTAAAAGTAGGAATCCCAGATCTGAAACAAGAATGGAAGATTTATGTACTATGTTGCACAGAAGTATTTACAGGGGAAGTGAGATGATACGTGGATTTGCTTCCAAAGTGGTAAGTGGAGAGAGTACGGCTGATAGCATCAGATGGTCCTGAGTTGATAACAGTAGAAGCTGGTTATGGGTACACAGGAGTTCCTTATGCTGCTCTCCCTATTTTTACATATGCTTTAAATATTCTACAATAAAGAAGTAAAGTAAATACTTTCTTTTTCTATATTGCTTCCATGTGTTGTCACAGGTGTCAGGAGCTCTCTGGTATATTTAAATGGAATATATTTTTTCTTATACCTATGTGTCTCCAAGGAGGCAGAGGTATGAGATGAATCACTTTATTCCTGTGCGAATTCCTTTTTGGAACTCCTTTCAATGTAGAACTCAAAAGAACGCATACACTTCTTGGGAAATGCTAATTGCTTTAAATTCAGACAGTATATAAAAATTCCCCGCCCAGATAAATCTTTTGATTCAAAGTTTTCTTATTCCCAAAACAGCATCAGAGAGAGATCACAATAAAATTGCTGACAATAAACTTAACCAAAAAGATGTAAGATATAATGAAAGAAACTACTTCTCTATTGATACCAAGTAAAATTAAAAAGGAAATAGAAATATTAAAAAGGATTAATATCTTTCATATATAAAGAGCTCTCACAGTTAAAAAGTACGATAGAACCCCAGCAAAATAATGAACAAAGGTCCAGAATGACAATTCACAAAATATGAATTTTAGTCAATAACTAATAACAATTAAAAATGCAAATTAGAGCAAAAAAGATTTTATTCTTTATCAAATTGTCAAAAAAAAACCTCTCTCCTAGTGTTGGTATAGATACTAGATAATCAAACTGGTGGTACAACCTTTAACTCAGCAATTCCACTTAACATTCAAAGAAAGAATTGGAGACATATGCCAAGTTTTATTTTGTAAGAATGTACATAAAGAATAATTTATAGGAACAAAATTAGAAACAACCAAAGTATTAAAAAGTAGAGCTTGATTATGAAATTTTGACAGGTTAATTATAATAAAGTCTGATATAAACAAATATTATGCAACCATTAAAATTCCATTGGTCTTATTATATTTGTGGTTTTTTGTTTTTTTAAAAAAAATATTTTCTAGTTAACCAGTAAGGACATTTTATTAAGTGTTTAATGTGAAAGATGTTATTTTAAAAAACAGTAGGAAATAAACAGACATCATGGAGGAGAGGCAGCACGGCCTCGCCCACCTCTCACCATTTCCTGTTTGCCCCTGAAAAAGCAGGTCAAAAGCTCTTCTCAGAGACCCAGGCACATCACAGACGCAAAGTTCTGCCTCAGAGAACCTCATCATTTTTTTCCTTTTTGTTAATTTATTCTATAAAATGGGAAGATCAAAAAGTAAAGGAAGGAATGGGATTACTGTGTAAATGTTTTCTTCATGTAAACTCTATCTCACGATATGTCTTAAAAACATTATGTTCTAAGTCCCCTTAGTCATGCATGAGGGTCACAAAGAGGAGAATTAAAAATCATGGTAACGAGTCCAGCCAGCATTGCTCAGTGGTTAAGCATCGACCTATGAACCAGGAGGCCACAGTTTGATTCCTCGTCAGGGCACATGCCCGGGTTGAGAGCTCAGTCTCCAGTGAGGGGCGTGCAGAAGACAGCTAATCCATGATTCTCATCATTGATATTTTTTTCTCTCCCTCTCTCTTCCTCTCTGAAGTCAATAAAAAAATATACTGTTAAAAAAATTCTGGTAACGACACAGCACTGTCTCCTCTTAGGCACTGGGATTCCACCGGGTGGGTAAGCACCTGTATAGCCCCGGCTCACACACGTAATGATAACTCTCCTACTATTATTCACAATTAAAACCTAGATGGCCCAAGGTGAATTCGAGGTAGCCAGAATAAATTTACTTCCCTATGATTAAGAGAAAACAAATATATGAGGCCACTTCCTGAGTACCGGGTGAAACCTTTACCCCAAGTAGAATAGTCTTGAGTGATCCTTACCTTATAATCGAAGTTTTCATTTAAGAAGTTCTTACGAAGTGCGTCTGACAGGTAGAGAACCGTTGTGATGATCACACTAGGGATCAAAGTAACACACAGAAAATTAGGAACCCACACCAATGCAGAATACTGTAGAGCTGGAAAAGGAAAAGAAAAAAAAAAACAGAAAAGACCGAGGGGCTTTGCATGTATGACTGCGGGACGATCGCCAGGATTGTGAAGGAAAGAGCCACATGCAGAAGAATGCCCACATTCTGCCTCCTGCGAGGCTGGAATTAGGGACCCTGGCGCAGGGACCGTGGAAGTAACTAACCGGTGGTTTCCCCAGGCTGGGCAGAGGGTAGGGTTTCTAAGGGCATCATCTATCCATCATTTGACTTTTTAAAATACATTTTTATTCATTTCAGAGAGGAAGGGAGAGGGAGAGAGGGACAGAAACATCCAGGAGAATCACTGATCGGTGCCTCCTATTACTTGACTTTGAACCATGGTGAAGTACTGCCTGTTTAAAACAAGTAGTAGTGGTTTTTTAAAAGCAGTGAGAGAAGGTAATTCAAAGGCAGAGGAAAAGTACCCCAGGACTTGGCAGCTTTGAGCTTGAGATCAAACTAAAAACATCACATTGTCCTCTGCTCTAACCCTGGATGGTGAGCTTCAAGTATAATCAATATAAAAGGTGTAGTAGCCTGGCCAGTGCTGCTCAATGGTTGAGCACTGACCTATGAACCAGGAGGTCACTGGTTTGACTCCTGATTGGGGCACATATCTACACTGCAGGCAACCCCAGCATGGGGCGTGCAGGAGGCAGCTGATCCATGATTCTCATCATTGATGTTTCTCTCTCCCCCTCTCCCTCCTCTCTCTCTAAAAAGGCATTAAAAAAAGGTCTTACTTGTTAGCCACCAGGCGCATCACAGTCCAGTCCTTGGGGAACATCTCAGGCCGTATCAATATTCGGAACACAGTGAATATCTGCAGCAGGAAGTCCTTGGGTGAGGAGGAAACAGACTAGCTCACTGCGTTATTGGTTACTGTAATGCACACGCACATTCACACATGTGTGCACGTGCACACACCACACACACACACACACACACACACACGATGGTGTGAGTGGACCCAATGACCCATGCTTCGCAGCTAGGGGAGTGCAAAAACACTCCTCTCTTGCCCTAACCGGTTTGGCTCAGTGGATAGAGCACCGGCCTGCGGACTGAAGGGTCCCAGGTTTGATTCTGGTGAAGGGCATGTACCTTGGTTGCGGGCACATCCCCAATGGCGGGGGTGCAGGAGGCAGCTGATTGACGTTTCTAACTCTCTCTCCCTTCCCCTCTGTAAAAAAAAAATCAATAAAATATTTAAAAAACAAAAAACACTCCTCTCTTATGTAAAATTTAGTTTTCAATTATAATGGCCTGTCCAGGCATTCTTCTCAGAGATGTCACCCTAGCGGGCGATGGCATTTCTGGAGATGTTTTTCCACAGGTCATCTGGAAACACGCTGTTGTCACATGTGGAGATATCTCCTCTTCACACCTTATCGGGGTGGGGCCCAGGAGGCCACAGCACATGGCACCTGGTAACACAACACATGGAGTGAAGAAACGTAGCTGGCCCGACTCAGAGATGGGTGCAGTCTAGCTTCGACTTAGATTCACTAACTGACCCTCAAGGAATTTTTGTTGTAACCTTAAGGGCTGCAAGGAAAACATCTCTGAACAACTGGATTGAAGGCAATAGTATGGCGTTGCTGATGACGTAGAAATAACAACCCCAAACACAAAAGTTTTATGTATCAAACCCAACAGCACATTATGTTAAACATAAAAGCTGCTTGAATATAAGATTATGGATGTCACTCAAATCATGAGAAGGCAGAAAGACTCTTAAAAACTAATAAACATGCTGTGTGTGTGTGTGTGTGTGTGTGTGTGTGTGTGTAACATACTCGGACAGCTCTGCTCAAGCTCATAAATATTTGGACAAAAATTTATTTTAGCTTCTTTGGCTTCAACCCATACATTGAGAACAGGTTTGATTCCAGTCAAGGGCACATACCTCAACTGCGAGCTGGATCCCCAGCCCTGGTCGGGAGGGAGGCAACTAATGGATATGCCTCTCTCCCATCGATGTTTCTCTCTGTCTCTCCTCTTCCCTTCTACTCTCCCTAAAAGCTCAATGAAAAAAATAGCCATGTGCTGTGGCCTCCTGGGCCCCACCCCGATAAAATGTGAAGAAGAGATATCTCCACATGTGACAACAGCGTGTTTCCAGATGACCTGTGGGAAAACATCTCCAGAAATCCCATCGCCCGCTAGCATGACATCTCTGAGAAGAACGCCTGGACAGGCCATTATAACTGAAAAATAAATTTTACATAAGAGAGGAGTGTTTTTTGTTTTTTAAATATTTTACTGATTTTTTTTTTTTACAGAGGGGAAGGGAGAGGAATAGAGAGTTAACAAAAAAACAAAAGAAAGATCCCGATGAATTAAAACGTATGCATGTGGTTTGTTGGGCGAGGGGTTTGAAAGTAGCAGAGGAACTGCGGAGAGAAGGTAGACAGGACCACAAAGACCTCCCGAGGCCTGGGGCTCTGTCCTATAGGTAACGTGGACTCCTCCAGGCTTAAAGGTGAGTGAGTTAATCAGATAGGATTTTTAAAAAAATATGTTTTTGTTGATTTCAGAGAGGAAGGGAGGAGAGAGAAAGAAACACCAATAATGATGAGAGAATCATGGGTTGGCTGCCTCCTGCACACCCCATACTGGAGATGGAGCCCACAACCCGGGCCTGTGCCCTGACCGGGAATCGGACTGTGACCTCCTGGTTCATGGGTGGACACTCAACCACTGAGCCACGCCGGCCCGGCAGGTATGGCTTTTGAGCCAGTACACAAAAGACAAGGAAAGGTTACAATGTTCTACGTAACTTCCAGAACATGTATAATCTCACGCCGTAAAGCCCGCCCCACAGTTCTGCATGGAAAGTCATAATCCACAGAGCACAGGACCCTCACCGCTCTCCTCCCACATAAATGCCAGGGACGAGGATGAACGCCAGCCCGCAGGAGAAGGTGGGCGTATAATAAACCACTACTGACGACAGAAGGAAGGGAAAAAAGCCCTAATCCCTTCTTCTTTTTGCTTTTGTTCATTTCTAAAACAGCGCCGCATCCCAGAAGGGAAGCATTGTCAAGGCCGAGTGGCAGCCTCTGGCCCTGCGCCCACGCACCTCTGCGACACCATGCCTCACGGCAGGCGCCCACAGCGCGCACGGGCTGCGGAGGAGAAACCGCAGGACTTGCTGCCCTTAGTAACTCTGAGGATTTAAAAGACAACTCTGACGGCCAGATTTTCTCAGTGAAAGTCTGCCACCATCCACATCTGATGGCAGTTTATCACTGCAGCACTACCCTCCTTTTCAGCCACACACGCGGCCTTCTGTGTGTAGAGGTCCAATGCTTCTTACCCACTTAAACCCTAAACTCAACAGTGACGGTAAGCATGAGAAACATGGGAGCTCAGGCTTGAGCATGAACATGCCAATCACCCGCCTGCTCGAGTCTACATCTGCCCGAACCTACTCCTCGCTTCCTCTGACTCAGCTGCCGATCTCTCCGGAGTGGCTGACGGATTCTTCTGAGATCAGACAACCTCCTCCAGGCAGTTCAGAGTCAGAGATATGTGACCCTTACACATTATCTATGTTTTTAAAAATGTACAAGTCTCCCCCAAGGCCCCGAGAAGGCTTCCAATCGTGTACCGTCAGTGTGACCGTCCCCACCGGCCTAGACTTCACCCCCAGCAGTTCAGAGCCTTCCCATTACGAAGCTGTTGACAATGTCTGTGTCTCCAGAGGAAAACTGGAGGGACGGAGAGAAATAAAAGCAATAAAAGGACGGGTGACAGGTCCTATCTCCCACTGAGGATAACCAACTTCCAAGCTTTTAGGGAACACCATGAAGGAGGCGGCAGAGCGCCCTAAATCTCGGCCAAGACCAGATATTTAGAAACATCAATGTGGCAGCGTGTCCGAGGAGCACAGCGTATTGCTTAGGCTATAGGCTGACCGAGAATCTCAGCCACAACTAGAATAGAACCAGCCAACACATCTCAGTGAGCCCTTATCTTCCCTGAGGGCAATATTCCCAAGGCCACTGAACTAGGGTTAGTCTTAGCTCTGTTACTCTGTTTCTGGCCGGGTGCATGCTGATGACAGGGGTTTTCGATGCTACATTCTTGTCTAAGATAAGAAGTACTCTGCATGAGCACAGAAACTTTACAGCAAGCATGTCAAACTCGCAGACAGCGGGCCGCATGGCAGCCTCCAGTTGGACATGCTTGCCTTACAGAGCCAGCAGGGATGAGCAGATGCATGAACAAAGCTGAGAAAAGGCAGCTTAAAGTTAATTAATGGAAAGGAGTAGAGCAATTACTGAGGGGACTGTCCGGACATCGTTGGAGAAGAACGAGAGAAGTCAGAAAGGGACGTTAAAAGCTTTTTAACTGCCGCTTACCCTTAGTTCCTCCTTTGTACCAAAACTGTCCAGAAGTTGTTGATAATGCCTGTCTGTCATTTGTCGTAACAGGGACAGGAGACAAGCGACAAACTCCCCCTAATTAAAACACAAACAAACAAGCGTGTCTTCAGTAAGGACACAGACACATCAGTGACTTGCTTTAAACTACCCTAAAATAGACCATTAAATAAAACCCACTATGACTCAAACTCCCCTTGTGAAGTCTTCTTACTCTAGATTCACCATAATGTCACCAAGTCTCTCCCCAGGGAGAACGGTTTCCTTGTCGTACATGAATTTCTAAATTCAGAGTGGAACTCCTTACTGGTGTGAAGGCTTTTCACGAGGGAAGGAAACTGCATACCCGCAAGGAGGCGTGGCAACGAGGCCCTTAACCGTTTATTCTGCACTTACTATGCCTTCATTCATTATGCCATCAGTGCTATGAGGTAGGCAGTATAATACGTATTTAAACAAAAAAGATGGCCCGGCCAGCATGGCTCAGTGGTTGAGCATCAACCTATGAACCAGGAGGTCACGGTTCAATTCCCAGTCAGGGCACAGGCCCAGGGGGCGTGCAGGAGGCAGCTAATCAACGATTCTCTCTCATCACGGATGTTCCTATCTCTCTCTCCCTCTCCCTTCCTCTCTGAAATCAATAAAAACATATTTTTAAAAAATAAAGAAGGATGGTACATTTTGGTCTTCCACCAACTGTTCTTTGAACTTTAAAAAGCTCTCTCCAGCTGGAAAAAACAACAGCCTTGTAACAGGTTCCCTTTCCAATATCTAACCACACGGGAGGCAGTTTTCACGCAGTAACACGCGTGGCCATCAGTCCACACCCTCCATCCTGGGACTCCGGACCCTCGTGGTTTAAAAACGCTGCTTCCTTCGCAGGTGATCCTGCCCAGCCCGTGGGCACGCGGGGACTCGGCTGAGCACAGGCCTGTCTGAGCACACTCTACTGGGCTGGTCTGAAGTTCTCATGCTCAACACCCGAGGCCAGAGCCCAGATTCCCGCAGCACCCACCCTCCCAGCGACCGAAGCTTTGACCTGCACACGCCCTGCCCCGCGGCGGTTGGCTGGGGACTCACGGTGACGTCCTGGAAGTGGAGCCGCGTGGTGGAGCCGGAGGCCTGCGGGCGGCTGGTGATCTCCAGGATGGTCCTCAGCAGGATGTCCAGCAGGCTGGCCACGATCACGTCGATTTCCTCCAGCACGGACTTCTCCTGGAGAGAGAAAAGCCCACGCGCTCAGGGAGTTTTGGCTCACGGCATGCTCAGCGCTCTGGGGAAGAGGGGGAAAGAACATTTCTAAATAGAGAAGGAGGCGTCGGAGAACTCGGAGCTGTGCGGCTCTGGGTCCCCGCCCTGCCCCTACCGCCCCCCTCCCCCAACCTTCTTACAGAAAACCAGGGTGGGAGGCAGCGAGGAGCTGACCCACAGCTCACACGCCGGCTGTGCAGCTGGTGCCTGGGACCCACACACAAAGTGGGGTGAGGCCCTGGGAGGGACGCAGGACAGATTCGGAGCCCAGCTGGGCCGCTGACAGTGTGTGGCCTTGAGCGCGTCAGCTTGCCCATCTGCGCCCGAGCCCCCTTCCACCCCCCAAAAGTCCTCTGACTTCTGAAAGTCACCGTATGCTTTTATCTCAGGTGGTGCTCACACCCCTCTTCTCAGCACAAATCGCACAGGCCATTCCCCGAAACTCGACATGAAGTGCGAATGACTCTTATGGGCGTGACTGTCATCAAGAGCCCTACCTGCTAACGCGAGCAAAAGCACTCAGACTCGGAAACGCCATCAGCTGCCGCCTGGACCTCAGGCCAGTGACAAGGTGGCACTGCCTTCCTGAAGCAAGTTAACCCTCCCCACGCCTCCAGGTCCTGGGTGACCAGACCTCCGCGCTGCCCGCGGGGAGTGAATCTGGACTCTCCCACCGGAGACCAGGCTCTGCCAAGTGCTCCCCCACAACCCCCCCACCCCCTGCCCCGGGTGATTGCCTTCGCCAAGAGAACGTGGAAACAGTGAGCCTCAAAGGGCTCTGGGGGGGTTTCCATGATGAACTTTCTTACACGCATAAGAAAACCACCATGCTTTCCTCCCAGAGCAGAGACACCCCCCCCCACCCCCCCGAGTGCCGTGTGGCCGAGTCCCATCGCTGATGCAGCGCCCAGGAGAAACGGGAAGCCCGCATGTTCCTGCGTGAGCGAGCTCTCGGCACTCTGGCCCAGCAGCTGCAGTGCGGGCGCCAGCTCGCCAGGCTCCACAGAGCGGGCTCCTGAACTG
>PVJC01052099.1:0-11249 GCA_004026665.1 Murina feae
CCCCCCCCCCCCGTGCACGAATTTCATGCACCGGGCCCCTAGTTGTCTTAATAAAAGCTTTGAGCAAGGCCAGAGCAGTGGGCAGTCTTACCCACTAGAGGTAGACTCCACGCCTGGCCCCCCATATTTCCAAATTAATTTCTTCTAATCTCTCTATTCATTTTGTGTGCGGCCTTCTCCAGAACTCGAACCCTGATTAGGAACCCTGAACCACGCGGGACATGTAAGGGGCTCCCACAACCTCAAAGTGTTTCTATGGGAAAAAGAGCACCATTAGGGGGTTTTTGATAGACATTCAGTTTGTTCCCTTGTCCCTTCCCTTTAGCCTTTACCATTACTGAAATCTAATCACAGACTTTTCCCTGAAAATCTTGGGCTTTAGAAGGAAGAATGTGGGTTTTAGAACTAGCCAACCTGGGTTTAAAATCTAAGCTCAATCACTTTCCTGATAAATAAATTTGGGCAAGTCTTTTAAGCACCCTAAGCCTCAATGTTTTCATCTCTAGCTAGAGATTATGATTCTGAGTTCATAGGCTTGGTCTGAGTGTTTGATGCATATAAAGTGCCAGGCATTTGGCAGTCAAGTCACTCATATGCCTTGGTTCCCATCCTTCTCAACCACCTTTCACCCACAGTTTATTTTAGATTACCCAGCAGTCCTCATCTCAGTGATATGCTCCAAGTATTAGTTGAATTTAATGACACTTTTTTAAAATATAATATGGCCTACAACTAAGTTATAGTCTTATCGACTGGTTTTCCCCTTTTCACTTTTTTCAGAATTTTCATATGGATGGTTGGTTAAATGTGAATTAGAAATACTCCAGTTTTCTTCAATATGACTAAATTTAGTTAAAATGAGAGCTAAGAATAATCTGTAAAACACACCTTCCTGCTGTTTACCTGTCAGGAAAAGAGTGTGAAAAGAGAATTTACAGCAAAAGGCCCAACACTGCGGATCCAGGCAGAAGAACACGCATTCTTCCAAATTATTTTGGCAGCTTGTATAGAAAGTCTCTTGAAAGCACGGAAGAGAGGAGGGTGGCTCACATGTTTTCTTCCTATCATAGCTGCAAATTGAGAAGTGAGGCAGCAGGTAGAAGGACCTGTGTGAGTCTATAAAGATGTTATGCCCATGTGCAAATACTAGTACACATGCCTTTAATCTTTGTATTATTACTGCTCCTCCTAAAGCTCTCAAGACCACAGTAAGTAGTACTCTACTCATTCAGCAAATGGCTAACAGATGATAAAGGGAGAAAATCCTCACAGAGCCTCAGATAGAAGCTTTGCCTGACCCAGGTATGCTCTGTCTCTTCTGGACAATCAGTCATGCAGCTGTAGTTCAGTATCTTCAGTGGTGTATTGTTTTCTTTTACATAGATGAACCATCATGAACCAGCCATTCTGTTCTTGCTGATGTTTAGGTTATTTTCAGATTCTTTTGCTATTACAGTGTTTGACTGAAAATTATACTAACAGCTAACATTTATACAATAGTTAATACTTGCTGGCCCAAGCCTTTTACATCTATAGTTAATTTAATCCTAAGAAATAGAAACTATTCTTTGTCCCACTTCATTGATGAACAAACTGAGGAATAGAGATCTAAGAAGCCCAAGATTACAAATAGAAAATAGCAGAATCAAGATTTGAACTCATGCAGTGTAGCGCCTGGAACCGTTCTCTTACCCACTACACAACTGTCTCCTGTTAGTGTTTTGTATATATGAGTATGTGTGTATTTGTGGATGCATATATATATATGGCAGGACACAGAACATACTTTTATT
This sequence comes from Murina feae, assembly GCA_004026665.1. Taxonomy (NCBI): domain Eukaryota; kingdom Metazoa; phylum Chordata; class Mammalia; order Chiroptera; family Vespertilionidae; genus Murina; species Murina feae. The sequence goes on from PVJC01052099.1 coordinate 1,794, forward strand.
ACATAGTTACAAAGAATTAGATTAAATTCTTAGCAGTGGGATTGTTGTGATTGTTATGTAAAGGGCATATGCATTTGAAATTCTGATAAGTATCACCAAATTGTCTGCTCCACTCCTACCCCCCAAAATAGAATGCACCAATCTATTCTCTTACAACAGTTATTTCAAGACATATTTTGCAGTGCTAGGTGCCACTGAGAATATCAAATACAGAAATGACACAAAAATGTGTGAAGGTAGGAGCTGAAATTTGAATGTTTCTGATGACAGTTCATAATAGACTGGAGAATTCACCACTGGGAGCATTGTGATTTAGGGGTTAAACTACTTCCTGTAAATTGAGGAGCTGTGAATTTTTATCCTATTTTGACTTTTCTGTGATGCTTTGGGAAGGATGTTTTTCAGTCTTTTTCCAGCTCTTCCAAGTTTTGTTCACACAATAGGGTCTGACTGGATCCTCCTTTAATTCTTTATCTTTTGGATGATTTTGTTACTAGCTGTTAACTTATTCTCCATCCTTACTCCAAAGATATTTTTGGTATTTGTGGAGAAATTTGAGTAATTCATGCACTAAAGTCCCCCCACTGTCCCATCACTTCCATCCAGTATATCATTTTCTTTATTTGAAACAGCCCTGCTTTGTTGAGTTGTCAAATGTCAAGGAGTCTTTTTCTTGTTTACCACCCTTGGTCTGGTCTTCAACAAATCTAATCTAATAAAAGAGTAATATTACAATTGACCATTTCTATGGGATGCATAAGCCACGCCCACCAGCCAATCAGAGTGGCTGTATGCAAATTAACCCACCCAAGATGGAGGCCAGCAGTCACGGAGCTGGAGTAAACAAAGGCTTCTGTTGCACCAGGAGTAAACTGTCTGCCAGCTGGCTGGCCTTCTCCCAGCTCCAGGCAACATTGTTGCAACACAGTTGCAATTATAGATGCCTCAGAGCTGAAGCCAACAGGAGGCTTCATTACCTGCCTAGGCCTCGGCTTAAAGGAACAGTGTATCAATTATGGAAGATAAATAAACCCCAGAAGCCTGCTTCCAGCCAGCCTTGCTGGGATGTTGAGTCAATGGGAGCTGTGGGCAGCCTGAAAGCCTGAAAACAGCCATCAGCCCTTCACCCAGGCTAGCCACACCCCAGTGGGATGAGGGAACCCACTGGGGGACTTGGCCAGCCTACAAACATCCATCAGCCTCTCACCCAGGCTGGCCAGGTACCCCAGTAGGGACCCAAAACCTGAAGGGACTGTGGGCAGCCTGCAAACGGCCCTCAGCCCATCACCAGGTTGGCCACACCTCAGTGGGGTGAGGGAACCCACGGGGGGGCTTGGCCAGCCTGCAAACAGCCCTCAGCCCCTCACCCAGGCTGACCAGGTACGCCAGCAGGTGGACATCCCCAGAGTGGTCCCAGACTGCAAGAGGGCACAGGCCGGGCTGAGGGACCTCCCAAGTGCACAAATTTTTGTGCACTGGGCCCCTAGTCAATTAATAAAAAGAAGGTTTTTTGTTCATTTTTTTAATCCATTCCTTCACTCCCCCAGAAGAACTAACAATTCTCTTTCAAACTTGTGACATATATTTATTTGTTAATGTCCATTAAGTAATAAGAATCTAAGCCTTAAAAGGACAAGAACTGTGACTTCTCTTTATTTCTATTTCCAGCATTGTGTCTGCCATTGAGTAGGTCCTCCACATAGGTTGTAGACCTTAGCCTCTGAATGTTTTGTTGCACTGAGATGCCATAGTACTACTCATTATAAATAGAATGTTCTAATGAAAAAGCCCATTTTAGATCTCTAATTAGTCACAAAGGTTTATTAAACATTAAAAAATATCAAAGCTTAGAAAATAATACACTGTATTAGCACCAAAAAGAGACTTTTAGAAAGTTGTTAGTTTTATTCCCAGAATAAGCTTCTAAATCCTTGACATTGATTTTCTCTAGATAGTTTACTGTGACCCAGATCATTGCTCTGTATAGTCTGCAGCACAGTGGAGCACTTTATTGGGCACTGGCAAATGGAGACTCCTTAGTAATGCTTTGAGTTACTTTGGTATTTGGGTTTGCAGAATGGGAACAAAGAGACTCAGAGACACTCATTGCGTTGATGTTAAGAGAACTGATTGAGAGCTCAAAAGTCTCAATTTGATTGTCATTGCAAGTTCTTTAGTGTGTATTTATATCATGTAATTGTGTAAGACTGAGGCAGTGAAGGTGGATGCATCTGTTCTTCAGCGTTTTCTTTTGTAGTTTGATAGCAACAACTGAATTTTGGGTTTGAGTCACTTTCTTTTTCCTTCTCTTCCTCTTCTGTCTCATTCCTCTCCCTTCCTTTCTTCCTCTCTCCCTTTCTTTTCATACATAGCAATGCATAAAGCTATGTGCTAAGGTGGATTTTGTTATACTTTCTAAAGCCTTGGAGGTCTGATTGCTTTTGCTCTAATGGAGATTACCATAGAAAATTAATATATTACTTAGGAATGCTTTCAGATGCAAGTAACACCAGATCATACTACAGTTGCTTTAACAAACAGGAGCTATGGCTCTCACAAAATCAGAAGTTTCCAGAAGTATGCAACTATTGGCTTTGGTTCCATGATTCGGCAATATCAGGTCCCATGTCTTTGTGATTCTCTTGACCTTTTGCTTCTGCTAGTGTGATAGCCACTGCAGCTCTAACTATCACACTCATGTTCAGGGTAGGAAAAATTCACACTGGTTATATCTTCCCTTTTCGTCAGGAAAGCAAATGTCCCTCAAATTTTCTCTTTCTCCCAGCAGACACTGTCTATGCCTCATTTTCTAGAACGGGGTCAGGTGGTCATCCCTCACTGAAAAAAAGGCTGGGAAAGTGTATTTGACTTTCTAGCCACTGCAGTGTGAGGCAGCAAGGGAGAATGAGTTGGAATGACTTTGGGGTAAGTAGTCAACAGTGTCTGCCACAGCTAACAAACAAATATTAGGTTAATACAGATCATACCAGAGGGATAACCAGTGAGGCATTAAAATCACTTCAGAGATGAGAGAATTGAATATTATTCAGGGCACAGAACAATGTTGAGGCAAGATACCGCATGCAGGAATAAAATCTAATCAATGAGTGCGCTAGTGTTCTATTGTTGCTGTTACATGTATCACAAACTTAGTGGCTTCAAACCATACATATTTATTATCTTACATTTCTGGAGATCAGCATTCCAAAATGAGTCTTGGTGGAATTATTTGGTGAAAGTCAGCAGGGCTGCTTTCTTCTGAAGGCTCCGAAGAGAGAATCTGTTTCCTTGCTTTTTTCATCTGGAACAGGTCCTGTGCACTGTGTGGCTTGTGATGCCTTCCTCATGTTACTCTAACCTGTTGTTTCTATTGCTCCATCTCCTGGTACTATTCGGAATTCTCCTGCTTTCCTCTTATAATGACCCTTGTGATTACTTTAGACCTTACAGAGAATCCAGCATAGTCTTTCCATCTCAAGACCCTTAATTGAACCAACCTGCCAAGACCCTTTACCATGTAATGTAAGGTATCACATGTTCTGGGAATAGGGCATGGACAATGCTGGAGGGGCCATTTTTCAGCCTACCACACAGGCATTAGCAAGAATCACCCAGGAGGGCCCGAATAAGGTGTCTACGGGAGAACACGAGTACATTTGTCCAACAAAGAATAAAGACCAAAGTGGGGAGAATGGTGTTGCATCCAAATTGAATAGCTGCATTATACATATCCTTACTCATTTTTCTGTGTTTGTAAACTAGGATCTGAGAAACACACCATTTTAAATATTCCTTGTCATGGAATATTCAGATCTGAAGCCTGACTGCTTATTTGGATGCCTGAAGCTATTTAAAAATTTAAAATAATGCTTAATTTGAAATTTTTTGGGATATTTCTCCTTTTAAAGAAAGTGAAAATCAATCATACATGTTTATAGACAGAGCTTCACATGGGAGCAACCACAAAGGAATACTTTAATTAATATTTTCCAATTCCACACTCAACTTGTGTTGTTGCTTATTATTGTGTTATATAATGAACCTGAGTTTTAATCAATTGGCTGAGTTTACTCTTATCTGGAAATTATATAAGAATAATTAAAACATCTCTTAATGGAAATACACATTTGGTGTTTTTCCTTGGATAAACTTTAGTTTTTGACAGATACCATTTACAGCCTTAAAAAGTTGTGAATGAAGGCATGAGTCATTGCCAAAAGGCTTCTTTCTTTGTTTGTTTTAAATAGGAAAAGAATAGTTCTTATTTGTCCCTTAGTTTGTTCATTTACTGAGTGATTCATTCTTGGATGCATTAGACATAATTGAATAATGTGCAATATGCCAGGCACTACAGTCAGCATAAAGAACTCAGACATGAGGATAACTACGCTGCAGGCTCCTGGAGGGTAGCAACAAGGCCTACTCCAGCTACATTCAGTGCCTAAGCAGGGTTGTGACATAAAAGGAAAACACAGGAAATATCGGTTCAACTGAATTGGAAATGTGGTTCCTGCCTATGAAGATTTCACAGGGAAGTGAGGAGGGACATGTAAGTAGATAAATTGAAATATAGTTTTGTGAACACACAGAAGAAAATATCCATCAGAATTTACAAGGAAGGCTCCACTAAGAATTTACAGGGAATTTGCTAGAGTTTGAAAGAACAGGAATTGGTTAAGTTGAGAGAGGAGGCTTTAGGGAGCTGCAGGTGCTTGGGGATCCGATAATACAGGTTGTCACTAGAATATAGGTGAGTTGAGGGTGTGGGGTAGATGGTGGGAGATGAGGCTACAAAGGTGGTTGGAGGCCTAATGGGGAGGAGCCTGCAGTTTTCCTTGATAGAAAGTTGGATTTTACCTTGTAGGCAACAGGAAGCCACTAGAAGCTTTTAGGTAAAGGACTAAGTAAATCATCTTTTCTTCCTTTTTAATAAACCTTTTGAAATTGTGAAATTTATTTTCTTTACCAGAGAATGAATATAGCATATATGTATATTTTAAATGAAAATGTTAAGAAAATAACACTGATGAATTTAACACCATCCAGCGTAAGAGACATTATCAGTCTCTTAAATTCTACCTGAGTCTCTGTCACTCTCTCTCCCTATCAGAAGGACAATACCACGTTAACATTATAGCAATAATTTTCTTGTTTTTCTTTAAAGTTTCATCACATGTGTAGATACCCCTAAAAGTATACTATTCAGTTTCGCCTGCTTTTGAAGTATCTATAATAATAAAAAGTGTAATATGCTAATTAGACCAGATGTCCTTCTGGACTACCTTCTGGGCGAAGCTGGGGCTACAAGGGCAAGCCACTGTGGGAGGCCATCGCGGACACTCCACTTGTAGCCACCAAGCACCGAATGCCGTGCCCCTGCAGCACCCATCTAAGTTCAGCCTGTGGAGCTCATGTTCCTACAGCCTCTTGCACCTGAACAGGGTCCTCTTTCATTTCCTACTGGCTGCCAGCTGGCGTGTCCCTAACCCAGCCCTCTGTGGCTGCGAGGTCTGAGCTCCTTGCAAGAATTTCGTGCATTGGGCCTCTAGTATGTAATATAATCATACTGAAGGCATTTTCTTTTCTGTGATTTTCTTTATTGCTCTGCATTGTTTACAAGATTCATCCATGTTGATCTGTGGACTTAGAGATAATTTATTTTTATAGCCATATAATAGTTACTAACTGATTATACCAAATTTAATTAATCCATTTTATCATCATGGATATTTGAGTTATTTCAAGTTCATTATTATTATTACTAGGAATAGCACTATTTTAATTATTCTTATGCTTATCAGAGACATGTTTTTGAGAATTTTTCTGGAAGAGAAATAATGGGATCATAGTATGTGTGCATGTTCAATTTTTTAATTGACTTTTTCATCTTTGTCCCTTTGTTGGATATAAAATGTTCTCTCACTAGAATTTTAATTTCTATTTTTCTTTTTTTTTAAATTTTTGTTATTGATTTCAAAGAGGAAGGGAGAGGGAGGGAGAGATAGAAACATCAATGATGAGAGAGAATCATTGATTGGCTGCCTTCTGCATGCCCCTCACTGAGGATCGAGCCAGCAACCTTGGCATGTGCCCTTGACTGGAATCAACCCGAGGACCCTTCAGTCTGCAGGCCAATGCTCTACCCACTGAACTAAATTGGCTAGGGCTAATTTTTGTTTTTCTACATGCTAGTGAGGCTGAGCTCTTTTCATATCTTCATTGGCTGTTTGTATTTCTTTTTCTGTGAAGTAAAAGTCTTTCTGCCTAATTTAAAGAGGGTTGTTTTTCTTTAATGATTTGAGGAGTCCTCTATGTATTCTGGATTCTATCATTTGGGTTTTTTATTCTCTTTTGAAGCATCTTTTGAAGAGCATTTTTAATTTTAAGTTAAACATTATTTTTTTCATGTGGTTTGTGTTTTTTATGCTTTATCTAAAATACCTTTCCTACCCATGATCTTAAAAATATTATCCTATATTTTTTTGTTTATGAATGTTAACCTGCTTCTTTCACTTTCAAGTTCTTGATTTGAAAAAAAAATAATGGTTTGGGTTGGAATCTACATTTTTTCCTCTGGATGATCAGTTGTTCTAGCAGCATTTTAAAATAATCCACACTGTCCCTACAGCTCTGCAATGCCAGTTCTGATATATCAGGTTTCCATATATGAACCTGTTTATGGCATCTCTAATCTTTTCCACTGGGCAATTTTTCTGTCTCTATACTTATATATAAAATTACGTAATGACTAAGTTGTTGTTATTTGATAGAGCAAGTCCTCCAGCCTAGTTCTTCTTTAAGCCTTCTTGGTCTATCTTTCTTAGCTGTTTGCTCATCAATATACATTTTAGAATAAGCTCATCAAGTTCCTTGAAAAATCCTATTGAGATTTTATTAAAATCTTACTGAACATGTACTCAATTATGGGATCATTGACACATTTATAACAGTGAATCTTCATATATATATATATATATATATATATATATATGAAAATGTGTATACATATGTGTGTGTGTGTGTATATATATATGTATACACACACACACACACCTTATATCTTTATTTATATACTAGAGGCCCAGTGCAAAAATTTCGTGCACTTGGGGGGGATGACCCCAGCCTGGCCTGTGCCCTCTCACAGTGTGGGAGCCCTGCCATCGATTGCCCCAAAGAGGTAGTCCCCATCCACCCATCCAGGGCTCATCGATAGATTGCCCCAAAGAGGTAGGCCAGAGCCAGGGATCCTGCCTCCATGGGGCTGTGGGACCCCCAGGCCTTGCTGTGTGGAGCAGCCACCAAGCCCTGCCTTCGCACCACACATGCAGTGTCAAGTGTCCGCCCACCCGCGTGCACCCGCTGCACACACAGCCTTTTGGTGATGGATTGTGGGATTGTGATGGCATGAGAACATCACCGTGTGAGGGTGTGATAACCACTTAGGCTATTATTAATATAGATTATTTAAGTTTTTTAAAAGGTTTCATACTTTTTAATCTAAACATCTCACACAACTCTTTTTAATGCACCTATATGGAATGTTGTATATATGTGTTGTTACTTTTATGATTTTTTTAAATTTACATTTTAAATTCTTGTTTGCTGGTTCACCTGAATGCAGCCTTCCTTAAAAAAGCACTCCAGCCCAGCTGGCATGGCTCAGTGGTTGAACATCGACCTATGAACCAGGAAGTCACGGTTTGATTCCGTCAGGGCACATGCTCAGGTTGCAGGCTCAATCCCCAGTAGGGGGTGTGCAGGAGACAGCTGATCAATGATTCTCTCTCATCATTGATGTTTCTATCTCTCTCTCCCTCTCCCTTCCTCTGTGAAATCAGTAAAAATATATTTTTTTGAAAAGCACTCCATCAGAGAGTCTAGAAGGGTAAGCATCATTCATTGGAGTAAGGATGCAAAATGCTGGGGAATTTCATGATATCTAACAAACCTACATATTTATTTGTCCTTTGACCTAATAGTCCCACTTCTAAAAATTTACCTTCCATCATCATTTATCCCCCCTTTCCCCTCTTCTACCTCTCTCCACCCCCCTTCCCCTGTGGTAATCACCATAGTTTTGTCTTCATGAGTTTTTTTATGTAACCTTCAGAATGCAGCCTTTCTCACCCAGCCTCCCAACCATTCTCCCCTCCTACAACTGTCAGTCTGTTTTCTCTATCTACAAGTCTGTTCTATCTTGTTTGTTTATTTTGTTCATTAGATTCCACATATAAGTGAGATCAGATGGTAATTGTCTTTCTCTGGCTAGCTTACTTTACTTAGTATAATACTCTCCAGGTCAGTCCTTACTGTCAAAAAGGTAAGATTCCTTCCTTTTTATGGTCAAGTAGTATTCCATTATATAAATGTACCACAGATATTTTTATCCACGCAACTACTGATGGACCCTTTATCAACAGCCAAAGACATCTTTGCCTATTGGAACTCAAATCCAAATTTGGACTCATGCTCTCCCACTTCCTCAGACACACACACACCAAGCCAAGATTGAGGGTGTGAGGATTAGTAGAATATCCCCAGCTCACATTTACTCTTGCTTGCTGGGTATTTTTATGTGTTTGTGTTTCTAAAGCATTCACTTTATTGCTAGGTCAGGCATGCAGTATAATTAAAAAATATATTCTTTAAAAAAATGTTACCCAACATTTTTAGATGTGCTGCATCAGAAGTGAATTCTCTAAACAATTCATTACTGTATTTCTATGGAAGTAAATAGGGAATCGGTTTTGATATTTCAGGATGATAACATAGATGGAAGTGTTGTGCATAGGCAGAGATCAGGGAGAAGCTAGAGGCAAATAGACAGTTTTGGGTTCTGATTATTTAATCGCACTATAATGCACAAATTCTTTGTAAATACTTAGATTTCACTGTACAGGCAAAGTGTGTATAACAAATCAGAATGAAGATATGTAATGCTCATTAGTTATGGAAATTGTTGTCTATCCCTTGTGGTATTTTAAACTAGGTTTGTGAGTCAGAGTATATTTTCAGTCTGACCTTAAGGAAGACGTATACTTGCCAAGTCTTGAGTGAGAAAAACGAATCCCAAATCGAGGTGTTGGTGTCAAAATTGCAGTCTTTCCTGCCAGCATTAATTATTTGCCAAACATTTTTTCAGCATAAAGAGGGCACCTGAGCCAGGCCATGGACTGTGCTGTGAAATGGCAATTGAAGCAGCTTTTATTTCTCGATGGGAGAGTAAAAAATGAGAACATGAGGAGAAACCATATGCTACATTCCATCCAGCAGGTGCTTTTGTAGAACAGTGTTTCTCAAAGTGTGGTCCAGACCATGGAACTTGTCAGAAATGCAGATTCTCAGGTCCAACCTAAGACCTTTTTTTTTTTTTTTTTTTTTTTTTTTTTTTTTTTTTTTTTTTTTTTTTTTTTTTTTTTTTTTTTTTTTTTTTTTTTTTTTTTTTTTTTTTTTTTT
>PVJC01052100.1:0-11240 GCA_004026665.1 Murina feae
AGCACTATGCCCTTCATATTCCAGCCATTTCAGATACCCTTACCTCTGTATTCTGCCCTCTCACTCCATGAGAATTTCATGCTTTACTTTGCTTTGATTCTAGTCACTGCACTGTGATTGGAAAACTTTCTCCAGGCTGACAGTTAGGTGACTTCAGGCTTACATTGTGAGTTTACTTTGTCTTTGTTATCTGAGTCATGTGCTTCTTATTACCTAGTGTCTGAAAACAGTTGCCTCATACACTTTCTATACTTTTATGGTAGTTATCTGCTGCAAAGCTTATCTACTATACACAAATTGTGCTTATGGAATAAAATTTATAACATATCAAAAGGTATGGAGAAAATAAAATTATCACAATACTACCGCTCAGGGAAAAGCACTCTTGCATTTTGGGCTCTTTTCCTTTCATGCATTTTCCTACATACACATACAAATGTTTATGCAAAAGTGAGATCAGACTGCATATATAAAGTTGCATCCTGAGTTTTTCACTTAACATTGTATGGTAACTGATTATAAAATCAGCACAGGACAGCTATATAAGTTTTGAAAAGTATATAAAAACAAAAGGTGAAAATAACTACTCTAATCTCCCCATCCAAGGGTAACCACTGTGGGTGGTCAATTTTAAGTGGCAGAAACATCCTGTGTCTGGTTTATTCTTAGATAATCAAATTCAATAGTGTTTAGCCCTTTTCCTGTTCCATGACACCAAGGGAATATAAAACACTCCCCTGAATAGTTTACAAGGTCTTCTCGCTAATCTAGTTTTATCCCCTTGTTTTACAGACAAAAACCTGAAATCCAGGAAAGTTAACTTCTGGCCCATGAGAATTGCGTCTACCCAGGGTTCCTATTCCTTGAAACACAGCACATATTGCTACATGCAGCTATTTCCTCCTTTTTAAACTAGACAATCTTTATTTTCACCAACACCCCCGCTCCCCAACCACCAATGCCCTGAGTGACTTACAGAGAGTTTAATGAAGTCAAATACAGCCTGAAGTGGCAGAATAAATGGAAGCTTTTAGGGGACATGGGGAGTAACAGGGTAAGGCAGACTATCTGATTGGAAAGGAGGCCCTGAAGTCTTCCAATGAAGAAAGAAGAGGGCTTGGTTATTAAATTATTCATTTGCTCATTTACAGTGGGAAGAAAACACTTGTTATTTTAAGACCTATCTTCAGTTTGAATGTGTTGGCTATGGAAGAAAGCTGAATTTTATAAGAAAAAAATTCTTTGTTTATAAAAATCACCCTATTAAGGTCATGTGTCCATAATAGGTAGAATCAGTGGGCAAAGTGGAAGTGGAAGGGGAAGGATAAACAAGAATTAATTTTATCAGCATAATAAAGTAACAGGTGCTTTCCCTTTTCTGCCAGTAAGCAGGGAAGAATGGAGTTTGAAAAGTAGAATTGATGGGGAATCTTGGAGGGTGGAGGAAGAATTTAGAGAAGTAGCAGACAGGTCATAAGGGTGAGGGTGACAGTGATACTATGAGAGTGCACAGTGCATTCCCTGGGGCCACAGAACAGTCTAGTTTCACATTTAATTCTACTTTGCTATTGCGCTGGGCTGTAATCTCTCTCTGCTACCCCCATAATTTCTTATTTTTCTTCTTCCTCCTCCTTTCTTTCTTCTTTTTGTTCTTGTCCTTGTTCTTGTCTTCTTGTTCTTCTTCATCATCATCATTATCAAATGTATTGAGTGTGTACTACATGCAGGAACTGTGCTATTTAATGTGCTATTAAATTATGTCATTTAATCCTCACAAACAGTTCATGAAATAGAGGTTATGAATATTCTCATTTTCAGATGAGGAAACAAACACAGAGTGGTTAAATAACTTGTTCAAAGTGAACTATCTAATAAGTGGTGCAGATAGGACATAACTCCAGGTCTGTGTTCTAACATATGATCTTTACACTTTGGTGATTTCCCATCCCATCAGTTAAATGTTTTGATCAACTACTATATATATATATATATATATATATATATATATATATATATATATACAAATATTCATTTATAACTTATATACATGCACCACTAGACAATCTCTGTATTATAAATATACTAGAGGCCTGGTGCACAAAAATTTGTGCACTTGCGGGGGGGGGCTCCCTCAGCCTGGCCTGCGCCCTCTCACAGTCTGGGACCCCTCAGGGGATGTCCACCTGCTGGCATGTCTGGCCAGCCTGGGTGAGGGGCCGAGGGCCGTTTCAGGCTGCTCATAGCCCCTTCAGGGTTCGGGTCCCTATTGGGGTGCCTGATCCGCCTGGGTGAGGGGCAAAGGGCCGTTTCAGGATGTCCATAGTCCCTTCAGGGTTCGGCTCCCTACTGGGGTGGTTGGCCAGCCTGGGTAAGAGGCAGAGGGCTGTTTCAGGCTGCCCACAGCCCCTTCAGGGTTTGACTCTTTACTGGGGTGCTTGGCTTGAAGAAGCTATCTGGGATTTATTTAACTTCTGTAATTAAAACTTAGTTGCCTTGGTCCCCCGCTTGAAGCTTGGGTTGCCCAAGGTCCCAGCCTGGCAGATATCTGTGGTTTGTTTATCTTCTATAATTGAAACTTTGTAGCCTTGAGTAGAGCTCAGGGCCTGCAGGGCCCTGGCTTCCTCCATTGCCCGGGGCAACTCCAGCTCTGTGGCTGCTGCCATCTTAGCTGAGTTAATTTGCATATTTCCTTCTGATTGGTCAGTGGGCGTGGCTTTTGGGTGTAACAGAGTGAGGGTCAATTTGTTTATCACTCTTTTATTAGATTAGATTGCACATCTATATTATAAAACATTTAAATCAAGAATTTTGAGCTATTTGTAGAAGACAGCAGCTGACAGGATGATAGTGAGGGAGAGTGTGTGAGTGAGGGATCAACATGAGAGTGCGTGGATGTGTGGGGCGTGTGTGTGTGTGTGTGTGTGTGTGTGTGTGACAGGTATATTCTGCAGGACTGTTGGGAACTGGCAGACCAGGCTCCTCTAGCTGGGCAGCCTCTACTATTGCTGCAATCTCTCCTGGGATGGCAGGCTCTGCTGCAGAGACTGTGCTATCTTGAAGGGGAGAGCAGCTGTGATTAGCAGCCCAGCCTCATTTCCACCCAGGGAAACCTCAGACATCACCCAGAACCCTACAGCTAGGGACCTACTGCCTCTGATGTGAACCCACAAACACTGAGACCCCAGCCTCCTCAGCTTATGGGCTCCTAAAAAATTTGTCCATGGGGAGACAAAATCGTGGCTGAAAAGGCAGACATGTCCTGTGCTTCTCACAGAGCACATAGAAGAAACAGATGAATCTAATAATATTCACCTGGAATTGGTGAATTAAACACAGACAGGGAGACAATCCGTGGCCAGAAAGGACAGAGGATGCCTGGAGAATGAGAGTGAGCCACATAACCAGACACCTTGAGAGTAACATAAATGGGGAGACAAAGAAACAGCCCCCATATAAAAGAAAAGGAGGGATCACCAGAAAAGGAAGTAAACAAAATGGAGGCAAGCAATTTGTAAGAGAAAGAACTCAGAGTGATGGTCATAAGGACACTGAAAAGGATGGAAGACAAGTTCAACAACATGTGTAAGAATGAAGAAGAAATGAAGAACCAAGAAGAAATGAGGAATAGAATAGCTGCAATAAAGGACATAATAGAAATCATCAACAGACTAGAAGAAGCTGAGGACTGCATTATTGAGCTAGAAAACACCCAAGCAGAGCAGCAATTGGGGAAAAAAAAACTTAAAAAGCAGGAGGAGAGCCTAAGGGAGCTTTGGGACAACACAAAATGAAACAACATCTGCATAATAGGGGTGCCAGAAGGAGAGAAAACTGAGCAAGGAATATAAAATCTGTTTGAAGAAATAATAACAGAAAACTTCCCTGATATTGGGAAGAAAAAACTCAACTCACACAAGTCCAAGAACTCACAGTCTCAAACAAGAAGAATCCCAAAAGACCAACACCAAGACACATCATAATTAAATTGGCAAACACCAATGACAAAGTAAGAACCTTAAAGGCTGTCAGAGAGAGACAGAAAGTTACCTATCAGGGATCTGCCATTAGACTATCAACTGATTTCTCAACAGAAACACATCAGGTCAGAACGAAATGGAATGAAATATACAAAGTGGTGCAAAACAAGGGAATGAATACAAGAATACTATACCCAGCAAGACTATCGTTCAAAACTGAAGGTGAAATCAGGAACTTCACAGACAAATAAAGGGCTAAGGGATTTTATTACCACCAAGCCAGCAATGCAAGAAATGCTAAAGGAACTCTGTGAAAAGAATAAGTAAGAAAGGAAGAAGGAACACAGGCATAAAGAATAAAAATGGCAACATAAAAGTACCTAGCAATAATAACCTTGAATGTAAATAGATTAAATGCTCCAATCAAAAGACACAGAGTAGCTGAATGGATAAGAAAGCATGACCCATATATATGCTGTCTACAAGACACCCACCTCAGAACAAAGGACTCACACAAACTGATAGTGAAAGGATGGGGGGAAAAATTTCAGTCTAATGAAAATGAAAAATAGAACACACACAAAAAGCTGGGGTAGCAATACTTATATCTGACAAAATAGACCTCAAAGTAAAGGCCATAACAAGAGATAAGGAGGGCCACTTCATAAAACAAACGGGAGCAATTCAATAAGATGATCTAACTTTGGTAAACATACATGCACACAGGAGCACCCAAATACATAAAAATAATGTCTGGAAGATATCAAGGTAGAGATTGGCAGCAATACAGTCAGAGTACAGGACTTGAATACCCCTTTGAAACCACTGTATAAATCTTCTAAACAACAAATCAGTACAGAAACATCAATCCTAAATGACTCACTAGATCAGGTAGAATTAATTGACATCTTCAGAACATTTCATGCCAAAGACACAGAATATACATTCTTCTCAAGTGCATATGGGACATTTTCAAAGACAGACTATGTATTGGGACACAGAAAAAATCTCTTCAAATTCAAGAAGATAGAAATCATATCAAGCATCTTCTCTTATCACAGTGGCATTAAATTAGAAACCAACTACAATAAAAACAGTGAAAAAAATCGAACATATGGAGGCTAAATGGCATGCTATTAAACAATGACTGGGTTACCAAAGAGATAAAACAAATGAAAAGCATCCTGGTAACAAATGGCAATGAAAACACAAAAATCCAAAACCTAAGGGAACAGTGAAGGCAGTCCTGAGAGGGAAGTTCATAGCTCTATAGGCCTGCCTCAAAAAAACAAGAAAAATGGTAATAAATTATCTATCCCTATAACTCAAAGAATTAGAAAGAGGGAAACAGGAGCTTCAGAGACAAAAAAAGGGTTAAGGGAGTTTATTACCACCAAGCCAAAACCAAAACAAAAAACAAAACCAACAAAAAACAATACAAAAGATCAATAATACCAAGAGCTGGTTCTTTGAATGGATAAACAAGACTGATGAACCTCTAGCCAGTCTCACCAAGAAGCAAAGAGAGAGGACTCAAATTAAAAAATCAGAAATGAAAGAGGTGAAGTAACAACTGACCCCACAGATATACAAAGGATTATGAAAAAATACTATGAACACCTCTATTCCAACAAACTGGACAACCTAGACAAAATGGATATATTCTTAGAAAAATATAAGTTTCCAAAACTCAATCAGGAAGAATAAAAAAACCTGAATAAGCTGATAATTACCAAAGAAATTGAAGCAGTAATAAAGAAATCTTTCAGCAAACAAAATCTCTGGTCTGGACAGCTTTACAGGGGAGTTCTACCAAATGTTCAAAGAACTAAAACCTATCCTCCTCAGATTATTCCAAAAAAATTCAAGAAGAATTTCCAAGCTCTTTCTATGAAACCAGCATTACCCTCATTCCAAAACCAGATAAAGACACCACAGAGAAAGAAAACCACAGGCCACTATCCTTGATGAACATAGATACTAAAATCCTCAATAAAATTCTAGTAAATCAAATTCAGCATTACATTAGAAAGATCATATGCCATGACCAAGTGGGATTTATTCCAGGGATACAAGGATGGTACAATAGTTGCAAATCAGTAAATATGCTATATCACATAAACAAATTGAGAGACAAAAATTACATACTTATATCAATCAATGCAGAAAAAGCATTTGACAAAATCCAACACCATTTCTTGATAAAAACTCTCAGCAAAGTAGGGATAGAAGGATCATACCTGAACATAATAAAAGCCTTTTATGACAAACTTACAACCAACATCATACTCAGTGTTATTTTCCTAAGAACAGGAACAAGACAAGGGTGCCCACTTTCACCACTCCTGTTTGACATAATACTGGAAGTGCTAGCCATAGCAACCAGACAAGAAGAAGAAATAAAAGGCATCCAAATTGAAAAGAAGAAGTAAAACTGTCCTTATTTGCACATGACATGATATTGTACATAGAAAACGCTTAGGACTCCATCAAAAAACTACTAGACTTAATAAATTAATCCAGTAATGTAGGTGGATACAAAATTAACATCCAGAAATCTATGGCTTTTTGATACACCAACTAGAGGCCTGATGCACGAAATTCAAGCCAGGGACTTGGCCTTCATAGCTGCAATCACAGTGGCTTAGCTTGGTCCTTGCAGCCATAGCTGCTTGCCTCCTGAAGGTCGTTTGGCTGTCCAGTCTAATTAGCATATTGCACTCATTATTATAGATTATGAACTCTCAGAAAGAGAAACTGAAAAAAAATTCCATTTACCATTGCGCCAAAAATTTAAGATGCCTAGGAATAAACTTAACTAAGGAGGTAAAAGACTTATACTCAGAAAACTACATTGAAAATGAAAAAAAAAGATAGAGGGTCAGTGCACAGAGCTGTTCTGGCAGCTGTGAAGGGAAGCCAGAAAAAGACAAGTTCCTGGTGCAAAAGTTGCTCTGCAGCACTATTTAGGCATTAGAGAAGCTGTAGTTGTCAGGATCTATGAGATGGGTTTCCCAAAGCTGCCAAAACTCATCAAACTAAAGGTGCTCCAACCAGCACTGCAGTTGAAGGATTTAAAGCCAATCTTGTCTTTAAGGAGATTGAGAAGAAGCTTGAAGAGGAAGGGGGACAGTTTGTGAAGAAAATAGGCAGTATTTTTGCCTTCAAGGTGAAGGATGGCCCTGGGGGTAAAGAAGCCACCTGGGTGTGGATGTGAAGAATGGCAAGCGATGGGGTGCTTCCTAACTCAGATAAGAAGGCTGACTACACAATCACAATGGCTGACTCAGACTTGATGGTTTTAATGACAAGTAAAATGAATCCTCAGCCATCCTTCTTTGAAGGCAAATTGAAAATCACTGGCAACATGGGTCTGGCTATGAAGTTACAGAATCTTTAGCTCCAGCCAGACAAAGCTAAGCTGTGAAGAACTTCCTGTGTGTACCTTTGAAAATCAAGATGAGACTTACAGATACATATCACTGTATTTCACTGTCAGAACTTAGACTAAAACCAAGCATTGGCGAATAGCATGAGATTTATTTATTTTTAATTAAATTTTATTGATTTTTTACAGAGAGGAGGGGAGAGAAATAGAGAGTTAGAAACATCGATGAGAGAGAAACACTGATCAGCTGCCTCTTGTACACCTCCTACTGGGGATGTGCCCGCAACCAAGGCAGATGCCCTTGATCGGAATCGAACCTGGGACCTTTCAGTCCTCAGGCTGATGCTCTATCCACTGAGCCAAACCTGTTAGGGCAGCATGAGGTTTATTTTTAAGTGGGTGTGACCAATCCTGTGTTTCCTAAGCTCTGGGTGAATAGAGCCTGATTGTGTACTACTGCTTTGCTGAATTGCACATAACTGTGCATTACAAAATTAATATGGTAATTATGGTTTGGGGTAAAATTGAGTTCCAGAATAAAATTAGGAACAGCAAAATCCAAAAACTATGTAAACAAAAGCTCTCATTTTGCTTATGAAGTATATTTGAGCATTATTCTGCTGAAGTGTCAGTTTAAGTCTTCCTTGGGAGAACTAGGGGAGAAAAAAAATACCAGAAGCTGACCAGAAATTAGTGTTGTGCACTTAATGACCTTAATCTATTTTCCATTAATAGTTTTTAAAATTCTGTGCTGGAATTAAAACAATTAAAATTTTTGCATTTTGTGCCCTCAGAATAGTATTTGCTTCCCAGATCCAAATAAAAGAAATATCAGAGCTTGGGGGGGGGGAATTTTATAGCAGAACACAAGCCTATTTTTAAGATAAAAATATTTTTAAATTAGTTTCCTTCCTGAACAATCAGTGTTAAATTATTTTAATAAACTTTGCTTTGATATGCACAGCTTAAAAATTATCTCATATTAATTTAAGTTTATAAAGTTCAATCCTATTATAATTTTTCTTTTCATGTGTTTAGTTAAATAATTACCCACATTTATCTTTCTTCCTAGTTTTTCTAGTGCTTATTTTATTTCTTATAACTCAGTAAGATATCGGGCAAAATAATGGAAGAATATTTAATAGAAAATTAAAATTGCTCTTCCTGAAAAAAAAAACACAAAGAAAAAAGAGATGGAGGAAGACATAAACAAATAGAAGAACATACCGTGTCCATGGATTGGTAGAATCAACATCATTAAAATGTCCATACTACCCAAAGCAATTTATAGATTCAATGCAATCCCCATTAAAATACCAACAGCATATTTCATAGACCCAGAACAAACTCTCCACAAATTAATCTGGAATAAAAAAGACCCCAAATAGACTTAGCAATCCTGAGAAGGAAGAATAAAGTTGGAGGGATCACAATACAAGATATTAAGCTATATTACAGAGCCATGATTCCCAAAACTGCCTGGTACTGGCACAAGAACAGACAGATAGACCAATGGAACAGAACAGAGAACCCAGAAATAGACCCAAGCCATTATGCTCAATTAATATTTGACAAATGAGGCAAGAGCATACAATGGAGTCAAGACTGTCTCTTCAATAAATGGTGCTGACAAATTTGGTCAGATACATGCAAAAAAATGAAACTAAATTACCATACACACAAATAAACTCAAAATGGATAAAGGACTTAAATATAAGATGGGAAACCATAAAAATCTTAGAAGACTACATAAGCAGCAAAATATCAGACCTATGTCATTGCAATATGTTTACTGATACAGCTCCTAGGGTAATGGAAACTAAGGAGAAAATAAACAAATGGGACTACATCAAAATAAAGAGCTTCCGCACAACAAAAGAAACCATCAACAAAAGAACAGGAAAGCCCACTCCATGGCAGAACATACTTCCCAATGCTATCTCAGATAAGGGTTTAATCTCCAAGATTTACAAGGAATTTATACAACTTAACAAAAGAAAGGTAAACAATCCAATAAAAAAATGGGCAAAGGACCTGAATAGATACTTTTTGAAAGAGGCCAAGAGACATATGAAAACATGCCCAAAATCACTAATAACCTGAGAGATGCAAATCAAAACAATAATGAGGTACCATATCACACCTGTCAGAATGGCTATCATCAACAAATCAATAAAGGACAAGTGCTGGTGAGGATGTGGAGAAAAAGGAACCCTCATGCACTGCTGGTGGGAATGCAGACTGGTGCAACCACTGTGGAAAACAGTATGGAGTTTCCTCAAAAAACTAAAAACGGAATTCCCATTTGACTCAGTAATTCCACTTCCAGGAATATATCCCAAGAAGTCACAAACACTAATCAGAAAGGATATATGCACCCCTATGTTCATAGCAGCACAATTTACAATAGCCAAGATTTGGGGACAGCCTAAACGTCCATCAGCAGATGAATGGATTAGAAAACTGTGGTACATCTACACAATGGAATACTATGCTGCTGTGAAAAGGAAGGAGTTCCTAGCATTTGCAGTAGCATGGATGGAAATGGAGAACATAATGCTAAGTGAAATAAGCCAGTCAATGAAATAAAAATACCACATGTCGGAGAGAAACCAAGATGGCAGCATGAGGTATATACCTAAATGCACAGCCTCCACACCTATATTATAGAAATACAACCATTCAGATAAACGGCCATCCTCCAGAACCAAGGAAGGGGAACCGTTACACCTAGAAATCAAGAGGAGTGCTCTGAGACTGAACAGAAGCTCCAAGCACCCAAGGAACAGATGCGAAACGAAGGCGGCGGCACGGCGGGCGCGCGCGGCAGTGCGGGTGAAAGGGAGCGGCAGCGGCGATCGGGTCTGCGGCTCAGAAGATTAAAAACTCCCGGGTCTCAGTGAATGCAACGCGGGCTGTAGGGCAATGGGGTGGTGAAAGACCAGTGGCGTTCTAGGAGTGCTATTCGCAGCTATCACTTACGCGGAGATTCCGGGACTGAGAACCGTGCGCAGACCCCAGGGTTTGGAAAAGCCAAACCCGGTAGAAACTGCGGCAGTCACAGAGGGGACGCCATTGTGAGTCGCTCCAGCCCCGGTGATCCTGAGACCCCGCCCCACCCCACCTACAACCCCGCCCAAACTGTTTGCCTGCCTCCCTGCAGCACAACCTAAGGGTCCGCAGCTGAGACAGAACTCCAATAGATCCAAACTCCAAACAACGAGAAGAAAGGCCTGCAGGTCATTTCCTCTCAGTGATAACTACAACAAGACTGTGCACCCAGCCTTCAAAGGCATACAACAAGAGTAGCCACCCCAGGTGATTGGGGAGGCTGAAACACTGGGCCTTATATAGGACACCCAGCACAGAAAGCCAGAACGCGGAGACTATGAGACAGGTCACAAAAGACAGAAATGGAGGAACGCAAACGACTGGATATAGAGTTCAAAACCATGGTTATTAGGTTTTTCAAGAAGTTTCTAGAGACTGCTGATAAATTTAGTGAGACCCTCGAGCATATGAAAAAGAACCAGCTAGAAATTAAGCATACACTGACTGAAATAAAGAATAATATACAGAGGTCCAACAGCAAACGAGAGGATCGCAAGAATCAAGTCAAAGATATGAAATATGAAGGAGCAAAACCCACCCAGCCAAAAAAGCCCAAACAAACAATCAAACAAACAAACAAACAAACGAAAAATCAAAAAGTATGAAGATAGTGTAAGAAGTCTCTGGGACAGCTTCAAACGTACCAACATCAGAATTATAGGGGTGCCAGAAGAAGAGAAAGAGCAAGATATTGAAAACCTATTTGAAGAAATAATGACAGAAAACTTCCCCCACCTGGTGAAAGAAATGGACTTTCAAGTCCA
>PVJC01052101.1:0-11250 GCA_004026665.1 Murina feae
TCTTCTCACAATAGTCACAACTTGGCCTTTGATCTGACTTGAGACTCTTTATCCTTCTATACAACGAAGTGGGAGGAGGCTGATTCTGCTAGAATTAAGTAGGGCAAGAAGCCATGTACAATAATAGCTCCTTCTATCTCTCCTAATTCGGAGCATTTAGATACCAACTATTTGGTAAATACATATGTGTAATACATTTTCTGGACTTTATCTCCAATTTTTCTGCCAATTAGCATATCCTTTTTTAAAAAAAGCTATAAAAGTTTCATGTCAGTGAACAGGAACAGAATATTTTACAGAAAAATTTCAAAGATTTTTTTTTGTAAAAATGTACCCCTAGTGATGAAGTGTTTGTGCTTGGAATGATAAAGGTAGTTTCCTATTGTTTGCACAGCAGGCTGTCATCTTTTTCTTCTTAATAGGGAAAGGGCTTATCCTTAGCAATGCTGAATGAGTTTTGCAGTTACTTGGCAACAATCATTTTTTTAAAAGACACAAACAGTAAAGGACCCATCATCAACATCAGGACAAATAGTTGTGCTGCAGCTGGTTTTAGTGGCCAAATGGAGACATTAAGTTCCTTGTTTCAAGAATTAAACCCAATGCATATGACCAGGTTGAACCCTGGTATGTGCAGCAATTTGAAACACTTTAGCTGTTGTATATGAAACAGTACGTGGGAAAAAGTGAATAAATATGAGACATTTATCTGAATAAACAAAGCACCACAGGAATGCATGAGACAGAGACAGTTTTATAATTTAAATATCAGGGTGCATAGTTTTGGTACATTCTTATGATAACTGGTACCTCTGATACATACACATGCACTGTGTGAATGATGTTGTCTATTGGTAAAGAATAACTAGAAATAAATAATTTATTATGAAATGCTGCCATTGCCTGTCCAGTGTGGCTCAGTGGTTGAGCATGGACCTATGAACTAGGAGGTCACATTTTGAATCCTAGTCAGGGTACATGCCTGGGTTGTAAGCTTGATCCCTAATAAAGGGACGCAGGAGGCAGCCGCCCGAAGATTCTCTCACATCATTGATGTTTCTATCTCTCTTCCTCTCCCTTCCATTCTGAAATCAATAAAAATATGTTTTGTTCTGTTTTATTAAAAAAAGAGGAGCTTATAATAACCA
This sequence comes from Murina feae, assembly GCA_004026665.1. Classification (NCBI taxonomy): domain Eukaryota; kingdom Metazoa; phylum Chordata; class Mammalia; order Chiroptera; family Vespertilionidae; genus Murina; species Murina feae. The sequence continues at coordinate 1,149 of PVJC01052101.1, forward strand.
AAATTTTCTGCAATAAAATAATGCCAATAGATTATAACTAGAGAAATAAAAAGTTCATGAGTCCATAATAATATAAATAAATACTTGATGAAATATATAGATGGAAGAGACATAAAAGCTCCTCCTTGTAGTTTTTGGAACTGCAATTAATAACTGTGTAAAGAAGGGAAATAGAAACCACTATTAGGCAAATACCACAGTGTTGATTATGGCATATTTGATCTATTAATGGGTGCTAGACTCAGAGAGTTTGAAGAGCTAACATGTTTACCTAGTTTCAAATATTCCCCCCCCCCAAGGCATTTGTTGACTATAGGATAAATCATAGTAAATTTACAGTAGAAACTCCCAGCAGAGACCACCAATAATGCCAAGTGTGATATCAGCAGTAATAAGAGATACTGAAATTCGGAACCCTATGATATGGTGTACTGAGAAACACATGGCACCATTTCTATAGTTCTTTCTCCAAGGCAGTATGAACACAATCTGATAATGAGAAGACATTAGGCAGGACCAAATTGATGGACATTAAACAACACAACTGATCAGTACTCTTTGGGGCTGTCAATGTCATAAAAAGCAAGGAAAGACTGAGAAACTATTGTGGATTGTATGAGTACATGGAGAAATAACACCTAAATGGAATGTGGGACACTGATTTGGATCCTTCAAAAGGATAATAATGGGAAAATGGTGAAATTTGAATGAGGTAGTTAATTTGGTTAATGCTTTTAGGGCAATGCTAATTTCATGGTTCTGGCAGTAATTATCTAAGATAACATTGGAATAGTTGGGTGAGGGATCTATTGAAACTTTTTATATTACTTTTGCAACTTTCCTATAAGTCTAAAAGCAGTCTGAAATAAAATGTTGAAAAAAATAGCCATTATAAAAAAAATTCAAGACTTCCACTTCTGGTCGCTGTAAATAACTTTTAAAATATGCAGAATATATGAAGTGACTGAAAAACAGTCAAAACAAAATTATGATCCATAGAAGTAGGAAAACAGATGAGGTAGGCTCCCCAAATCACCCTGTGTTTCTGCTTGTTATCTAGACTGTAGTACAGGGAGGATAAGCCAAAAGAAAACACAATATACTCAATGAAGTAAGGACACAGTGATCAGAATTCGGGAATAGTAAGGCTGCTGAAGATTATAGGGCAAGTTGTTGGAGAGGAGAGAGCTGGGTAGAGTTAGTGTTCTAGAAATCTGTAGAAGGATCCCCTTGCAGCTTTAACTGAACATTAAACTGCTCATGCGAAAAGCAGGGTACCATGAGGCTGGACAAAGAGCAAGTACCAGGGGGATTTTAAAAAATATACTGAGAACAATGAGCTGAACAACTATTGGAAGACAAACATGGCTGGGAGACTTTTAAGTATTGAATAGCCTGAGGGTAGAATTCTCTGAACACCCAAAGTAATTCAGTGGAGTCTCAGACAAGTCTAAGTTTTAGGAATAGGGCTAATGTAGTTCAAGAATAATGGCTACCATAGACCATCCTAACAGAACTTGGCAATGGGCCTCAAAAGAAACAATATGATGGGTAAATGAATTAACTGCTTGCCTAAACTTTTTGTTAAGAAAAATGAAAGCTACAGATTCACAAGATACCATTAAAAAACTACTAGGTATACAAGGAAGCTGGAAAATATGACCTAATAGGGAAAATATAACTTATAGTCAGGAGAAAAATCAGAGATCATGAAAATAACTAAGACTTTAAAACACCTGTTATAAATGTCTCCAAAGATTTAAAGGAAAATACAAACATATTGAATGAACAACTAAATATTTCAATAGAGAAATTTAAACTATAAGAAGAAACAAAATCATTCCACAGATTTGAAATGATTTTGATTAAGATTACAGCTGACTTTTCTTATAGAAATAAACAAGCTGATTCCAAAGTTTATATGAAACCTAAAAGGAAATATGTTAGTCAGTGAATCTTGAAAAAGGAGAACAAAGTTAATGTGTTTATACCATTTTGCTTCAATATTTATGATTAAAATACTGTAATGAAGTAGGTGATTATCTAAAGACAGATTAGTGAAATAGGATAATACAGAAATAGAATCAAATTTATATGATTAATTAATTTTCAACCAAAGTAGCCAATAAATTTAATGAGAAAATAAAAATGTTTTCAACAAATGAGTTGGTACTGGATGAACACAAACCTTGACTACTACCCAACTTAATACAAAAAAATTAGTGTTGGATCATAGACCCAAAACTTGTAGCTAATATTAAAGCTTCTAGTAGACAACATAGGAGAATATCTTCATGAGCTGGAAGTAGTCAAAGAATTCTTAGACAAAAGCCAGATAACAATAAAAGAAAAAATGATAAAACAACATTTTAAAAATCTGCTGAACAAAAAATATTATGAAAACTAATAAGAAACCAGCAAGTTACATAAGATATTGATAAACCATATATCTGACAAAGGACTTATTTCCAGAATATGTAAACAACTTCAACGGCTCAATATTAAAAAGAAAAAAACAAACAAACAAATAAAAATGGGCAAAAACTAGTATGGACACTTCACAAAGGAAGATAAATGGCCAATAAACCCTTGAAAAATTATTCAACCACATCAGGAACATTCAAATTGAAGTCACAGTAAGACAACACCATTTACTCACTAGAGTGGCTACAAATAAAATAATGGATGCCATCAAATGTTAATAAGGATGTAAAAAAACACCCCAAAATACACATACATTGTTTTAGTGCAAAATATTGCAACTATTGTGGAATTTTCTAGAAATCTCTCATAAAATTAAACATACACCCACCTTAGGAACCAGAAATCTCACTTCTAACAATTTCATGCAAACATATGTCTGCAAAAGGGTTGTACATGAATACTCATAACACATCTAATCTAATAAAAGAATAATATGCAAATTGACCCTCACTCTGTTACACCCACAAGCCATGCCCACCAACCAATCAGGAGCAAATATGCAAATTAACTCAGCTAAGATGGCAGCAGCCATGGAGCTGCAGTTGTCCCAGGCAATGGAGGAAGCTAGGGCCCTGTGGGCCCTGAGCTCTACTCAAGGCTACAAAGTTTCAATTATAGAAGATAAACCCCAGATACCTGTTTCCAGCCAGGCACTCCAGTAGGGAGCCGAACGCTGAAGGGGCTGTGGGCAGCCTGAAAACGGTCCTCAGCCCCTCACCCAGGCTGGCCACATCCCCATGGGGTGAGGATCCCTACTGGGGAGGCTTGGCAAGCCTGCAAACAGCCATCAGCCCCTCACCCAGGCTGGCCAGGCACACCAGCAAGTGGACATCCCCTGAGGGGTCCCAGACTGTGAGAGGTCACAGGCTGGCTGAGGGACCCCCCAAGTGCACAAATTTTTGTGCACCGGGCCCCTAGTCTATTCATAGTAGCTAAAAACTGAAAATAATACAAAGGACCATATCATCATGAATGTGCAAAAAATGGAATTCTTAGATAATGGGATAATAATCATTAAAGAAATATTGCTCAATAAAGGATGAATTTATTTTACATGGTACAACATGAATGAAACTCAAAAACATTATATTAAGTAAAAGAAGTCAGACACAAAAGAGAACAGACAATATGGTTCCACTTATATGAAATTTTGAAATAGGCAAGTTCTATTTCCAGTCAAAATTAGCAGCAAGGATTTTATTTACCCTCCTGACAGAAATAAGAACAAAAAGTCAATGAAGATGAAGAATATATAAAACACTGGTTTGCAAGATACTACATTAGGTAATGAAGAGTAATGATCCCTGAAATTTAGGAAACATAAGGAGTGAGCCCTGTGATTACCCCAGCTTATTGCTTTAAGAGAAATTCCAGGCCTTTGTGCAAGCAGAAGGAACTCAGGCAGAGTTTATAATTTCCCCAAATTTAAGAGATGGAGCTTAGAATCTGGGGAGGCCAAGGTTGCTAGAGTTCACAAGACAAAGTACCAGGGAGATGAGGGCCACATACACTCCAGAGGTCACACAAGACTGGCAATAGTTCCTGTTCACCAGAGTGGAAAAACACAGCATTCATGGGCCATCACATACAATAGTCAGAAGTGTTTTTCCAAAATGGTTAGGCAATATTAGCCAAACAGTAAATGCTGTTTTGGACCCAACAACCAAAACATAAAAGCAAGACCCAAAAGGATGATAGAAGGGTTTCTAGCACTGAGCTTTCTTAGTAGTATTTAGGAAACACCAGAGTTGTGTGGGTTTCAGGGCACAGTGCCCTGAGAGGGAGGGATGAAGAAGTGTTGAGTGAGCAGGATAATGAGCTTACAGTCCCCTATTCATATATATATCTTTGCCCTAGCTGATTTTGCTCAGTGGATTTTGAACTGAAGGGTCCTGGGTTTGATTCTAGTCAGGGGCACATGCGCAGGTTGCAGGCTCAATCCCCAGAAGAGGGTGTGCTAGAGGCAGCTGATTAATGATTCCCTCTCATCATTGATATTTCTGTCTCTCTCCCTCTTCCTTCTCCTCTGAAATCAATAAAAATATATACTTTTTAAAAATTCACTGAACACACAAGTGAAGTTAAGGATCTCAGACCAAGAGTACAATTTGGACAAGGACAGATATATATAATAAATAAATAAATAAATAAATAAATAAATAAATAAAATATAGTTTTATTGATTTCAGAGAAGAGAGAGGGAGTGAGAGACAGAAACCTCAACAATGAGAGAGAATCATTGATCAGCTGCCTCCTGCACGCCCCTATTGAGAACCGAGCCCACAACCCAGGCATGTATCAGACCTACCAGGAATCAAACCATGATCTCTGAGTTCATAGGTCAACGTTCAACCACTGAGCCATGGCAGCCAGACCCAACCATGGATTGGGTTTCTAGGGAAGGCTTAAGTTGGAATAAGAGGTCCCACATCTAAAATACTTACAACTACAGTATAGCAGGTAGAGGTTATGTCATGGAATCCTGGTCTTCAGAGGCCTGCACACCCTGCACTTCATCATCCCTCTCATGGACTCTGATCATTGCTCTCTCCCTGGGTTCGCCCCGATGTTCCTCACTAGCTGACAATATTCTGTCTGAATCCATTCCCTGGTACTTAGTCATTCTGATCAAACCCTTCTTTCTCAGAGTCAAAGGAAAAAAAGTTATTGGCATTTTAGAATTTTAAAGCATTCCCAGAGGAATTTTGGTACTCAAGGCATCACTGAAGAAATCCTGCTTTCTATGGATGAGAGATGAAGTTAATTTTCTGCCCAACCTACTTAGAAAATGGGGAAATTAAAATAACTGAGACAATATACTGTCACCCAAAAGTTGACCAAAATTTAAAAGGCTAATAAAATGAAACACTTGTGAGTGTAAATTATTTACATATATTACTATGTAAGAATATGAATCAGTATAGCTTTATTAGAACAGAATTTCAGCAATATTCATAAAACTTTGCAATCATATTATCTTGACTTTAATCCAGTTTGCTCTTTGCTGTCTTTGCTTGAAGAAAACCTACATATTTGCCCAAGAATTCATGTCAATGATGTTGATTTCAGTTCCATTAAACACAGTAACAAATGGCAAACAGAGTATGTGTGCATCCGGAGGAGAATGATTAAATTGCTGATGGTATATACGCACTTTAGAATTTTAGGAAGTAGTTAAATGGTGGATCCATATGTGCTCTCACTGAGAGATCCTACATTCATTTTAGTAAGTGACAAAGGCAAGAGACAGACCAATATGTACACTATTATGCATGCATATTAAAAAGTCACAAAAATTTTTTATAAAGTTTCTTTCTTTAATATATTTTATTGATTTTCACAGAGAGGAAGAGAGAGGAACAGAGAGTTAGAAACATCGAAAAGACAAACATCAATCAACCGCCTCCTGCACACCCCCCACTGGGGATGTGCCCACAACCAAGGTACATGCCCTTGGACGTAATCGAACCCAAGACCCTTGAGTCCGCAGGCTGACGCTCTATCCACTGAGCCAAACCGGATAGGGCAGACACAAAATATTTTTATAACACATCTATGTAAGGTTAAGTCTAGAAAACATTTTAAGATAAAGTTTTTAGTTACAAAATAGTCACAGTGGTGTAAAGTACAGCATAGAAAATACAGTCAATAACCTATAATAATAAAAGCAGCCCTAGCCAGCTTGGCTTAGTGGTTAGGATGTCAGCCTGTGGATTAAAGGGTCCCAGGTTCGATTCCGGCCAAGGGCACATGCCTGAGTTGCAGGCTCGATCTCTAATAGGAGATGTGCAGGAGGCAGCCTATCAATGATTCTCTCTCATCATTGATGTTTCTATCTCTCTCTGCTTCTCCCTTCCTCTCTGAAATCAATAAAAAAATATAAAAATAAAAAAAAATAAAAGCATAATATGTTAATTAGACCAGACATCCTTCCATACAACCTACCAGACAAAGTCAGAGCTGTGAGGGAAGCCCAGAGCCCGGGTCCCGGAGGGAAGCCAGTGCCAGCAGCAGGGGAAGGAATGCCTACTCCTGCACAAATTTCATGCATCGTGCCTCTAGTATTTTTATTATTATTATTATTGCTTAAAATATTACAAATAGTAGATATGTCTCTGTTTTTCCCCATTGACCTTCCCCCGGCCTCCCCGACCCCCCAGTGTTTTGTGTCCATTGGTTATGCTTATATGGATGCATACAAGTCCTTTGGTTGATCGCTTTCCCCTCCCCACAACCTTCCCTGGCCTTCCTGCTGTAGTTTTACTTCTGTTTGATGCTGCTCTGCTTCTGTATCTATTTTTGTTTATCAGTTTATAATGGTCTTTATTATCTATAAATGAGTGATGTCATGCCATATTTTTCTTTCATTGATTGGCTTATTTCACTTCGCATAATGCTCTCCAGTTCCATCCATGCTGTTGCAAATGGTAAGAATTCCTTCTTTTTTATAGCAGCATAGTATTCCATTGTGTAGATGTACCACAGTTTTCTAATCCATTCATCTGCTGATGGGCACTTAGGCTGTTTCCAAATCTTAGCTATGGTGAATTGTGCTGCTATAAACATAGGGATGCATATATCCTTTCTAATTGGTGTTTCTGGCTTCTTGGATATATCCCTAGAAGTGGGATCACTGGGTCAAATGGCAGTTCCATTTTTTAAATTTTTGAGGAAATGCCATACTGTCTTCCATAGTGGTTGCACCAGTCTGCATTCCCACCAGCAGTGCAAAAGGGTACCTTTTTCTCCACACCCTCTCCAGCACTTGTTCTTTGTTGATTTGTTGATGATATCCATTCTGACAGGTGTGATATGGTACCTCATTGTTGTTTTGATTTGCATCTCTTGGATGATTAGTGACTTTGAGCATGTTTTCATATGTCTCTTGGCTTTCTGAATGTCCTCTTTTGAAAAGTGTCTATTTAGGTCCTTTGCCCATTTTTTGATTGGATTGTTTATCTTCCTTTTGTTAAGTTGTATGAGTTCCCTATAAATGTTGGAGATTAAACCTGTATTGGTGATAACATTGGCAAATATGTTCTCCCATGCAGTGGGCTTTCTTGTTGTTTTGTAGATGGTTTCTTTTGCTGTGCAGAAGCTTTTTATTTTGATGTAGCTCCATTTGTTTATTTTCTCTTTAGTTTCCAATACCCTAGGAGCTATATCAGTGAAGAAATTGCTTTGGCATAAGTCTGAGATTTTGTTGCCTTTAAATCCCTCTAGTATTTTTATGGTTTCCCATCTTATGTTTAAGTCCTTTATCCATTTTGAGTTTATTTTTGTGTATGGTGCAAGTGGATGATCTAGTTTCATTTTTTTCATGTATCTGTCCAATTTTCCCAACACCATTTATTGAAGAGACTGTCATGACTCCATTGTATGTTCTTGCCTCATTTGACAAATATTAATTGAGCATATTGGTTCAGGTCAATTTCTGGGTTCTCTATTCTGTTCCATTGTTCTATGTGTCTATTCTTGTGCCAGTACCAGGCAGTGGTGAGCACTGTGGCTTTGTAATACAGCTTGATATCTGGTATTGAGATCCCACCTACTTTGTTGTTCTTTCTCAGGATTGCTGCAACTATTCAGGGTCTTTTTTCATTCCAGATGAATTTTTGGAGAGTTCGTTCTAGGTCTGTGAAATATGCCATTGGTATTTTTTTTTAATTTCTTCTTTTTTTTCCATTTTTTATTACATAAAGTATTACAAAGATTAGTACATATATCTCTTTTTTCCCCCGCCTTCCCTCCAGTGTTTTGTGTCCATTTTGATGGGGAGCACGTTGAATTTATAAATTGCATTGGGTAGTATGGACATATTAATGATATTGATTCTACCAATCCATGAACATGGTATGTTCTCCCATCTGTTTATGTCTTCCTCTATCTCTTTTTTCAACGTCCTGTAGTTTTCTGAGTAGAGGTCTTTTACCTCTTTAGTTAAGTTTATTCATAGGTATCTTAATTTTTTTGGTGCAATGGTAAATGGAATGTTTTTTTAGTCTCTCTTTCTGTAAGTTCACTATTGGTGTAGAGAAATGCCATAGATTTCTTGGTGTTAATTTTGTATCCTGCTACATTGCCAAATTCATTTATTAAGTTTCATAATTTTTTGGTGGAGTCTTTAGGGTTTTTTATGTGTAATGTCATGTCATCTGCGAATAAGGACAATTTTACTTCTTTTCCAATTTGGATACCTTTTATTTCTTCTTCTTGTCTAATGGCAATGGCTAATGCTTCCAGTACTATGTAGAACAGGAGTGGTGAGAGTGAGCATCCCTGTCTTTTTCCTATTCTAAGGGGAAATGGTTTTAGTTTTTGCCCATTGAGTATGATGTTGGTTGTGGGTTTGTCATATATGGCTTTTATTATATTGAGATAGGATCCTTCTATTCCCACCTTGCTGAGAGTTTTTATCAAAAATGGGTGTTGGATTTTGTCAAATGCCTTTTCTGCATCAATTGATGTGACTGTGTGGTTTTTATCTCTCAATTTGTTTATGTGATGTATCACATTTATTGATTTGCAGATATTGTACCATCCTTGCATCCCTGGGATAAATCCTACTTGGTCATGGTGTATGATCTTTCTGATGTACTGCTGGATCCAATTTGCTAGGATTTTGTTGAGGATTTTGGCATCTATGTTCATGAGGGATATTGGTCTGTAATTCTCTTTCATTGTGTTGTCTTTATCTGGTTTTGGTATTAGGGTAATGCTATATTCATAGAATGAGCTTGAAAGTATTCCTTCTTCTTGAATTTTTTGGAATAGTCTGAGGAGGATAGGTTTTAGTTCTTCCTTGAATGTTTGGTAAAACTCTTCTGTGAAGCTGTCTGGTCCCGGGCTTTTGCTCGCTGGAAGCTTTTTGATTACTGCTTCAATTTGTTCCATAGTCATTGGCCTATTAAGATTTTTAGATTCTTCCTGATTGAGTTTTGGAAGGTTGTATTTTTCTAGAAATGTGTCCATTTCCTCCAGGTTGTCCAGTTTGTTGGAATAGAGTTATTCATAGTATTTTTTAACATTTCTTCGTATTTCTGTGAGGTCTGTTGTTATTTCTCCTCTTTCATTTTTGATTTTGTTTATTTGGGTCATCTCTCTTTTCTCCTTGGTGAGCTTGGCTAGAGGTTCATCAATCTTGTTTACCCTTTCAAAGAACCAGTTCTTGGTTTTGTTGATCTTTTGTATTGTTTTTTTGTTTTGTTTTGTTTTGGTCTCTATGTCATTTGTCTCTGCTCTGATCTTTATTATTTCCTTCCTTCTGCTTACACTGGATTTTTCTTGTTGCCCTATAATTCTTGGAGTTGTAGGGTTAGATAATTTATTATCATTGTTTCTTGTTTTTTGCAGTAGGCTTGTAGAGCTATGAACTTCCCTCTCAACACTGCTTTCATTGTGTCCCATAGGTTTTGGATTGTTGTGTTTTCATTGTCATTTGCTGCCATGATGTTTTTTATTTCTTTTTTGATCTCTGTGATAACCCGGTCATTGTTTAATAGCATGCTATTTAGCCTCTATGTGTTTGATTTTTTGTATTGTTTTTATTGTAGTTGATTTCCAGTTTTATGCCATTGTGATCTGAGAAGATGCTTGATATGATTTCTATCTTCTTGAA